>JAECUM010050027.1:0-10904 GCA_016617855.1 Megalonaias nervosa | reverse complement strand
AACATGTTTATAAGTTTTCGTAAAAACATAAACGCACTTAAAAATGAATTTTTTGGAAGCCCATCAAATATTGATATAAAACTTAATGATATTAATAAAAAATTAATTGATATAGAAGCAAAACTTAGTAATATATACACAGAAAAATAGAGTTTAGAAAATGATATTAGTGAAATTAATAAGAAAATATACCACAGAAGTCACTGGTATTTATAGATAAAACATAATAATTAATTACTTAATCAAACCAGAACCAATATTTTTTATAAATTAATATTATATAATGAAAAAATATATATTTGATTTCAATCACATTTCAAAAGAAATTCCAAAACAAGATGTGGATGCTCTAATGCAATATTACAAATTTTATCATAAAAAACTTTGGTGTGTGAAAAAATGTTACAAATATTATACCAAAATACTTCGAGTAATATCATATTTACCATTATTATTGACCGGACCTGGTATAATTTCAAGTGGTGCAACATTAAACCTAATTTTGCTGATATTATCAGGCATTGGTGTTTCTCTTGAAACTGCATGCAAAAAGATAGAAACTAAACTCACAACTAAAAAAAATAATTGTCGAACGGCTAGTATTATTTATAAAAAATTACTTGATCAGATACGATCTTATTTGCGGGGTATAAAATATGATATGGACGATTTAATACGCGAGTTTCGTACTATTGATAGTATTTTAACAGATATTCTACCAATGAGGGTTAGCAAGTATGAAAAAGATTATCTAAACAAGTATGATATAACATAAAATATTATCTAAACAATAAAATAATATCACTTACCTTTCTCTCTTTGTGAATATCCGCCCAAACGCTATGCGTTTTCACTATGTGTTTTCGTTCAAGTGTAATAATTTCCGCATGATCTTTCGTACTGGTCAAACTCCTGCAGACTGATTTATAAAGCGCGTTTTGCCTTTTATATACTGCACTCAGTCTAGTTCGAGAACATTCTACGCATGCGAATTACGTACTGAAAAATTATGCAATGTCTGTTACTCATGCAATAGTTATTCTTGATATGTTACCTGTGAATTTTACTTCCTTATTAGGTAAACAAATGCCGTATTTCTACTGTTATGCCCGATAAGTTACCTGTGAATTTAACTTCCTTATTAGGTAAACAAATGCCGTATATATACCTTATTAGGTAATGTAGTTAAAGTTTATGTGTAGAGGGGAAAAGTAAAGAGGTGGGAGTAAGAGGGTAGTAGTAAAGGAAAAGCCGATTCGGGGGGGAGGGGGTGGGGGTGGGGATTGGGTGTGGTTTGTGTGGGTTGGGCTAGAATCGGCCTTTATCTTTACTACTTCGCTCTTTTCTTGTTACTTTTGTACTAGCCTAGACACATAACAATATCTATATCTTGTATATTGCTTTATAATATAGTTTTTAAGGGTCATGTAGTTAATGACATTGTGATAATAAGATCCTGTGAACGGGTTGTGTACTATAAAGATAAGTACATTTGCAAAATAAAGTATTACTTTCATTAATAATCATAATGTCGATGTACCATGATAAGTAAACAATAGCAGCTGATCCAAGGAGGACATTTGTAATGTAGGAAGGTCAGACTGTTCTAGTTTGTGATTGGTTCAAACAGGAACAGCAGTTGTTGACAGCAAAAGTATTTCACAATTTCAAATTATTCACTGAAAGCCTAGAATCATATCCCAGTAGCTTCGTATTTAGCTACTGTATTGTCAAATTAAAATTATCTCTTTATATAAAGTGATTTTTGTGCAGCGTTCCTCATTCTTAAGAGTTGATATCAGTCTTTTAAGAGATACATTGAAAATCATGCTTTATTACTTTAAACTGCTAACCGTTTGTTTAAGTTGACAAGACCATGCACTGGATTATTGTGAAATTATTCAAAAACTTGGATATATTAATATCTTTGAACTTACTGTCAAGCATTCAAGGACACTTTTGGGACTTAAAGTTCTTTGGATTTAACTCAAATTCAAGTAACGATCTTTGGATTTTCAAATAGTGGTTCGTCTGTGTTGTTAGGACATAAGCATATCATCTTATTCATTTGGAGTACCTTTGGAGTGTATCCGGATTACCTCATACCAAACTGGTGGTTATTTTCAAGTTTTTACTTTGGGTCTTAGGGAAATGAATTTATATTTAAAACCATACAAAACTTGTTGGTTTTGCTCTTTCTTGTTACGTAGTTTAAACCCCTAGAGAAGAATAGTAATATATCATGCTCTAGCTATCTCAAGCCGATTGCAAGTTGATGATGTCATCTATTCGTCGATCGGATGTCGAAACGGAGGTTATTCACTGTGTTTAGGTTATTTTCTTTAAGTTTTGAAACACGTCATTTGGTATAAATGTTTAACGACGCGACATGCATCCATCAGGGTGAAACTAGGTTGTAAAGAATTTATTGTAAAGTTATTGCATACCTTTAGATTAAGATCGGCGTCTTTTGGTCAGGCGATCCATTTAGTTCATTTTATCAGACACTGTTGATTGTAGAGTCTCGTGTATGTGTGTGTATGTATGTTTTAGTGTTATGAAGAGAATTAAACCCTTCAGCCAAAACAAGATCAATGTTACCTATATTTCATCTGCATCCACTGATGGAAACATCTGCGTTTAACGTAGTGTCTTAGATACTGTTAACTGGGACATCAACGTTCTTAGTATCGACATGACGGATGAACATTACTCAACTCATTGAGATCCTACTCATCGTGACCTATTTCATGTTCCAGTGACATGTACTAGTATGTCAGTTTATTGGACACCATTGTATACAGAACAATGTAGAAGTATCCATAAATGCAACATAAAGAGTAGAAAACCATTACGAAAAAGAAATCTACGAAATCTGGTCATGCCGATGTTGAGAGTTTGCTTGTGACTTTGCCACAAGCGTTTGTGTGAAACGTTTGAAATTGTACAAGGTTTTTGTTTCTTTTATTTTAATATTTGATTGTGTTTATTATTCATCTAGCAGTAGCTGAGATGTCTTACACTATCTTAAACTATAAATTCTTTTCAAAATTTATGTAAGATAGAAAGCTTAAAAAATAACATATAATCCTTGTAATTATATCTCTGACAAAATTGATGATAATGCAAAATCAGTATTAAGCGAATGTCTAACACCTTTTGCTAATGGAACCTGACCATTCGCTGTACGACAATCTCCGCATTTAAAAACAGCAGCACATTGAACAACGGAATTATTATCTAAGCATGTGTCGGTACGAAGTTTAATTTAATTACAGCAACAATATTTCCTCAAATTCTCCTTGATTTTTCATATATAATTAGTTATCAAATGTCGGATTTCAAAGAAGTTGATTTCCTTTAGCTTTTATGATGACACGAACCCGCACCAGGAATAAGATTCGACCTATCAGCACCGTATAATACGAATCAAATTTAAATGTTTCATATCAAATTTGGATTGGTAAATGTTTATATCTGTTTGTTGCGTTTGTGTGCATGAATCAGTTTTAGTGTCTTCTAACAATGATGTCTCAATCTCTATATCATGTTATTTGACCCAAAACTTCGACAGAAATATAGTGATCTGAAGTTTGAGGAATATTTGTTTCTGACATTAGACAGTCCAACCTTTTTGATGAAAATATTTTCATATTGGATATTCGAAAGAATAATCTCCAAGTTCTTGAGCATCTGTTAATAACGGACTGCCGTGAAACATTCATTAATATAAGAGCTCTCGAGCTTCGCCCTGCTTTTGATATTAGCGCGTAATGTATATCACAATGGATTGATGCCGACACGGTAAAGACTGTCATAATGACTCGATTCGAGGCAAATATGCCCTTCTTGGCCCAGAAAATTGTCACAGTTAGAAGTGTCTGCAACGTATCATTTTAGAACGTTTTGGATTTTCAGTTCAATATTTGATTGTGTTTTTTATGCAACGTTTATTGTCTGAGAGATCTTATATCTTAGGCTATAATTGCTGTTCAAGGTTTATGTAATTTAGAAAGCTTAATAAGCTAAGGTAATCTTTGTAATTTTAACTATGACAACATTAATTATACTATAAAATTTTTCACTCTATGACAATCTCCAAATTTAAAGAAAGCAAACTGTAAGACACATTTACTATTGAACAATAAAATTCTTATCTATGCACGTGACATTACAAAAGAACATCTACGCATCCATATCACATTATTTGCTCTCTTTCTCTTTGATGTTTCCATATATCTTTCTTACGTGATTCCCAGCCTAACTGGAAAGCAATTACTTCTTCAAAACTTAAGATGTTTGTCCGTTCAGCTGATGTAAACACTGAGGTTATGCATTGTGTTTAGGTCACTTTCGCAGACACTGTGCTGGTGAAGACACGTAAATCCGTAAGGAAATATTTCATAATGCCTAATACATCCATCAACGATGAACGCAATTAATCGTTTAGTGATTACCCTTGCATTAAGATCAGTTGTTATCCGTCTGACGTTGCAATGAGGTCACTGTATCAGACACTGTAGATGATAGAGTCACATACGTGTGTATGTCAGGTATCATTCAGTTACATCAAAGTCACTGTTAAAAGTACTTCACCACCATTTACCCTCTTCAACGTTTGCATTTTCTTGTGACTCTCTTTATCAAATTTCGGAACCTTTTGCAGATTAAGAATGACCAAAACCTAGCCTCTACTTGTTGATTTAGAATGATTAGTAAGTGTAAACTCCCAATTAGCATACTTCAGCAGTTATAAAACTTACGTGACGGTATCCATTTGTGATCATGTATATCAGACGATTGGAACAACTGTTTCTTAAACTTTCTTTTGTAAGAAGTTATGGACGATGCTTTTATAAGAGTATTTATGTTAGAATATTATAGTTCGAATTTTAATATTATATATATATATATATATATATATATATATATATATATATATATATATATATATATATATATATATATAGTCTATTGATATAGAAGCCTTACAAGCTTTAATCTGATTTTATTTTTTCCCTGTATTATTTCATGGTAGACCAAAACACGGATCAAAAACATCTTAATATAATCTATCTAAATTTGATTTCTTTTACTTGTAGCTGGCATGTCGACTGCAACAGCAACACCAATTAAAACAAGCACGCCACCACAAGCAGGTAAGAATTAAATGGAAGTGACATTTCTTTCTACGAGTGGAGGAGCACGATTGAACAATCTTCATGTGTGGTTTTCCTTTGTGTTTACTAATCAATTGCAGTCTCCCAGATATGATGTTTCAACTTCCATTTCATATTGTTTCATCCTAGAACTATCAAACATTCATAAACCTGAGCTTCGATGCATACTGAAATTTAGACTTTGGATACTGGACATTAGAATCTCTACCCTCTGCAACTGCGCATTTGTCGATGACGGATTCCAGTGAAACATACATTAATATAAAAAGTCTCGTGTTTGACACTGCATTTTGACAACGGCGGATAATTTACATTATGAACGATTGATACTGACATATAAAACACTGTCATTAGGGTTCCAGCTGAGGTAAATATGACACAAAATTGCCCAAGTTATATGTCTCTAAAACGTCAATATTGATGAAGTTTGTAAACAATTTGTAGTTTTACTATTACATTGGGTTGTTTATACAAGGTGTATTGGCTGATATCTCCTACAATGTCGTACACTGTCTTTGTAAATTTCTTTCTTAATTAAATAACGATAATTCAAACATTCACTATCTAGCTAATGTCTGAGACGTTTTGGTAAAGGAACCTGATCTTCCTCTGTATGATCTTTATTCCATTTAACGAAAGCAACATATAAGAGAATGTTCCTATTGAATAACTGAATTCTTATCTATGCAAGTGATATTATGATGTAACAGGAGGTCATGAATAAGACAATAATTTTCTCACTTTCTCCTTACATTTTATTTATCACATTTATTATTTTAAGTCCAACTACAAAGTATTCACGTCTTCAAAAATCATTATATCTGTCAGTCAGTCCTATGTCAACACTATGGTTAATCATTGTTTTAGGTCTTTTACACTGACACTGCGCTCTATGAGACACATGACTTGATAGGGAAATGTTTCATAACGCGTAATTATCACATCGGCATGATCAGCGACAAACTCAAATAATAGATCCTGCAGTTTATCAGTCATTGCTTACCTTTGCATTAAGATCGGTTGCTATTGGTCTGGATTTGAGTTGAGGTCATTATATCAGATGCTGTAGACGATAGTCACATATGTACGTATGTGCAGCTTTCATAAGGAGTGTAACACCATTCAGTAAAAACAAGGTCGCTGTTACTTATATTTCACCTCCACTTGCCCTGTTAATTGTTTGCGTTTAGCTGTGTATCTTAGAACACTGTTAGTTACAGCATCATAGTTGTTGGTACGTAGATATAGCACGAGGAGCATGACGAAACTCAGTCGTATTATGTTTTCCTTCTTCCAGTCACATGCACCAGTTCTACAAATCGGTCATGTCGCAGTTGACAGTTTTCTTGTGATCCAGTTTAACCAGTTTCGGAAGTTTTTGCAAATGAAACCTAATCAAAACGTAGCCGCTTCTTGTTGATTTAGAAGGAATAATAAGACTTATGTTTCAATTAGTATATTTCTAGACGAATGGAACGAGAATGTGTTAAATATTCTTTTGTAACAATTTTTCAAACGATTCTTTTATATGAATATTTATGTTGGAATATTATAGTTTGCATTGAAATACATAGCACATGTATATGTTAGTTTGTTGACAAATGAGCCTTGAACATTTTTATCTGATTTAATTATTTATATATTATTTAATGGTAGACCCAAACGTCGGGTCGAAATAGTCTTAATATTATCGCTCTAAAATTGATTTCGTGTACTTATAGGTGGTATGTGGACAGCAAGAACACCACCAATTAGAAAAAGAATCATGCCAACATTAGGTAAGAATTAAATGATATTTTGTTTTCGAGGGGGAACACGATTGGACAGTGTTTATGTATATATTTCATTTGCACGTATCAGTCAATTTCAAAGTCTCACAGAATTGATGTTTCAACATCATTATCATATTATTCCATCCTAAAACTGTAGCGAAAAATCACTAACCTGAGTTCGATCCATTATGCAAATATTTTGATTGTTACGTATCAGCTCGTTCAAAAGTAACAAAAGAAAAGAGTGAAGACATCAAGCTTTGTAAGTTTTAACAAAAATAATTTAATTCCCTCGAGAACACAGTGAAAAGGTGAAAATATGAAATAGGACTTACGGTTTGTGAAGAAAATCCAAACATTTATCCCAGAATTGTGAAATTATAAGTCCTAACAATAAAACAGTTCTAACTGAATCTAGTTTGAATCTCAAGTTGGTTCCATGATGGAGGATGATGACGTCAGATGAATTCTTTACACAAATGTCCAGAATTTCACGTTGAACCACAATTTGTACCATACTATTCCAATTTAGAATGAATTTCACTGAATGTCTTTGTTCTAAACCACTTGTGTAGTTCCCCAGGGAAAACAAATTATTATTTAAAAAGTAGATGCACTCCTATAGCTGCCATCTATAACAAGACACATCTCGAGCTCTACAGATGTAAAGAAAAATAAACTCTTTCCATCACAAGAAAAAATAATACCTTCTTCTCAAGGTATAAGAACGACTCTGACTATTTCACAGGGGCCTAAGTGTTTTAAACCGAACTAAGACGTAATTTCATGCACGCGCACGAAGAACGCGTGGCTATTTCATCATCTAACAATCGCAGTACAAGATGTAATCACATATGCTTAGAAAATGACCTTGTCCACAACCAATCGTTTACGCCGGTTGTTTATCCAGTCGGCAATCTAAAATAATGCTTAAATAGCGTTTTCCATGTCATACTATATCTATAATCAATCCTGACGAACATGTCAGAACAATGAAAAGGGACATCTTGTTAAATCATGTATGTTTTTTTTCCACCACAGATGTGGTACTTATGATGAGCGTGTAAATGTCTGGTGGCAAACCTACTCTGACGACGCACGATGCAAGAATTTCAATCAAGACTCCAAGTATAATCTTAGTTTCAATTGCAAATACTGCTGTGTTAAAGACAATTGTAATGACAAAATTAATCCTCCCAAGGAGACTAATTTCGTTAAGAATTAAACCGGCTGTATTCTCATTGTTAATGTTCTGATTATTCCCAAAGCTTATGTAGACTTGCAAAAAAACTTACAGTGAATTGCATGAAATGTTTCCTTTATTTCTAAAAGATGTCTAGCATCAACATTCTGGAAATATGAATTAGCGGCTATTCTGTTTCGGAAGATTGCCCTCGTGTTAAATCAGCGAAGACTTAATGGAGCACAAATTGGTTTTAGGTGTTTTGCACGATCTCTTACTGTACACCTATTATTGTATGTAAGCATGTGTATATAGTACATATGCAATCTAAGGAAGGAAATAAAGGAAGGGAGTTATATTATAATGTTTCAGTGCAACGAAGTTGTAACATCTCACGTTATAGTTCACGGAACGAAAGTTCTCATAATATGGTTACATTAAGACGTGGGGGAAGATGATATATACAAGTAGTTATTAAATGATCAATAGATATAATGTTTATACCAATTGTCCTAGTTATGAAGTTGATAAATTCATATGGCCACTAATGTACAGCTAGAAAACTCCAACAATTACACAGTATGCTATTATGGCATACCTCTGTATATGTGAATAACAAAGGCCGCATCAACGTAGTTTAAAAGTAGAAGATTCAGTTATAATAAAATATCTTCACTTGAGTCGCAATCAAATATTGGAACAGATCAAATCACATTGTCTGCAAGATTAATCGGTGTTTACTGTCATTTCTTCCGCCAGAGCACTCATCATATCCTGTTTTTTTCCTACTTTTGTACCTATCGTAGTTTAGATTAATGTGAAATGTGTCCTTGAATGATTAAAATGCCCATGCGCTGACAAGAAAATAAATATAAGCTCATGAAATACATTTATGTAAACTGCGGAGTCAGCTTCATATTTTCTGTCCAGGACGATTTATGTGTGTATTCCTGGTTTCAAAGTTTTTCCAAGGATATGGAACCGGTGAGGGCGACAACCTTCATAAACAAGAAATCAAAATATACCAATCGCGCTGGAACGTTGGGCGTCAAGTATTTGCACTCCAATGAAACACAGTATGATAGACATTAGACATGTAGATTAATGGGCTGAGGTGGTAGGCACCACGTGTTCCTTTCACATTTATTGTGGATCATACAAACATGGTTTGTGCCGTCTAAACTCAGTCAAAATGTTGTGCTTAAAATAGCAAGATTGATTTAAAAATTTTATAAAACAAACATAAAGTAAATAACTGAAACTTATTTATTTCAAGATAGACCTGGAACATAGGGAATTTGTTTATTTCCAATTCCTTTCCAAAAAAATAGGTGGAAGTCATTATGCTTGCTTTTCCAGATAAATTTTATAGTTTCAACCATCAAGCCACCTCAACGCTTAAATTTCTTCAACGTAACCATTTTCGTTTTGGTCAGTCTAATGTATTTAGAATCCCGTCGTAATTTACAAATGCCTCATTCATGCATACGTGAGATATAAATATACGGCGTAGATAAGTATTCACGGCAATAAAATAAATCGAAGATAAGAAACATTTTATGGGACAACATAATACCGAAATCGTCCTTATTATTTAGGTATTACATACATAAATACATCTTGTATACGAATATGGCCAGCAAACAGTACGACTGCCGAAGCGCTGTCTAGTTAAAACAGAATGACGCAATGTTCAATTTCTGACATAAAGACAATCTGACAAAATTACCAGTCAACATGTGAAGCACACACGATAAAAACGCTCTATAGTAGAGAATTATTAACGTCCAAGTAAGCTAATGATAGTGTATGGCTTTCAACGAGACGTCATCTACAAAGAAAATGAAATTATTTGTACTTATGCTACCAGTCCCCCCCAAAAGAAAAAACAAAACAAGAAAAGAATAAAAGAAAACCCTGTGAATGTCCATAACAACTGAAACCACAAATGAAATAAACTGTAAGAGTGGAAGCAAAGATAAAATGTATCCATGACGGATTAAAGAAGAGGCAGCTGCTAGTAACATTTTTATAAGTCTTTGGTATGACTCGGCCTAGGTTCGAATCCGCGACCTCCCTCTTCCGAGGCGGACGCTCTAACCACTAAGCCAGCAGAGCGGCGTTAACTATGATATTTCTTAGCATAATTAATGGATGTTGTTGTTGTTGTTGTTGTTGTTGTTGTTGTTGTTGTTGTTGTTCTTCTTCTTCTTCTTCTTCTTATTATTATTATTATTGTAATTATCAGCATCAGCAGCAGCAGCAGTATCAGTAGTAAAGGAAATGTATCCTGTATTGCCATGATATTCCTGCATGCCATCTCTGCAATTAATCGTGAACAGTCTGATGGACATATCATAAAGGATGTCTTTTTATATCATGCATGTTTTTCTCCACAAACAGATGAGGCAGTTACATGCAGTGTACAAATGACTGGTAGCAAACCTACTCTAGCCAGATATAATGCCAGATTTTTGTTATTTTCAATGAAACTTATATAATCATGATTTATGTTGAACATTTTTGCGATCACATGAATCCTCTGAGGAAAATTAATTGTATGCTGGCTTAAATCAATTTATTTTTCTCACTGCAGACATGCTATTCTATTCACAGAACTCATGTAAATCTTCAAGCAAATTAATAGAGGGTCGAGTAAAATGCTCTCTTGCTTTCTGAAAAAAATCTCCTGTATAAAACATTATTTCTCTTCTATCTTCAATTTTTTCTTCTCACACAGAGATATTTTCTTGTATCTTCTATTGTCTT
>JAECUM010050021.1:0-21283 GCA_016617855.1 Megalonaias nervosa | reverse complement strand
ATATATATATATATATTTGCAGTATGAATGGGGGGTTCACGTGCCCCCTCCCCCTTTGGCGTATGCTGCGGGCGCCCATGATCGAGTGTGTGCTGCATTCTATTTGCTTGGGTCGAATAGTCACTTAGCGCGATTCCCTATGGTCGTATGACGTTTGTCAGAATACAGTCTCAGAGGGGAGGATGACTAGCTCGTATACACACCCTTAATAGACACACCGTTGAGAGAGTGACAGTGGACATTGTTGGTCTCCGTTCTCCGGTTACTGTCCGTGAGAACGGTTACATACTGATCCTGGTCGGTAAGGCGATGTGCAAGAGGAGGTCACCTTACTGAGTATCAAAACAGAACGTGCAGCCGAATCATTTGTAAAGACATTTAGTAGATTAGGAGAGCCAGAAGAACTTCTCACCGACTGAGGGAGGTTAGTCACGACTCGCCAAGTTAAGCGTAGTCATGCCTACTTCAGAAGTCACTGCTATGTAGCACGCTTGCTCGAAAGATGGCAGCCGTTTGGGTACGCGCGCACTACGACACTAAAAGATTTGCCCGCTAATTTATCATAGATCTACCTAAAAGTAATGCCTGGTAATTGGAATAAAGTGCCTTGCCCAAGGGTACACCATGGTAACCGACCCGGGCAGATCCAGTCGTAGGATTTAAATCCGCACCTTTTTGATCGCGATTCCAGTACGCTAACCATCCAGCTAACATAAAATAGAAAGAGAAAAGCTGATTCAAGAACAGAGAAAGTATGAAGAACAAAATTTAGGAGTAGATCTACTTGTACACTGTGTTGAAAAGTTTAAAATCGTTGCTACAGCTTTTGTTTGTTTCTCAACAAACATCAGCTTTCTCGCTCTTCTTGTTATTTAATTATTTGTAAAAATGTAGAATAAATATTAAGTGTTATATTTTCTCCATTGTAGTGTAAATTGTGGCTGACGTTCGTCGACCCCGCCACGTGCTACTAGGAATCTGCAAAATAAAACACTAACCTACTAACGTCTACAAAGCCACGTACTCACCTTGCATAACATAATACTGCAAACAAAGCAATTTACCTGTGGAGTAGCAAAACAAATGGGATAGGAAGGTGTCAGGAGGTATTTGAGAAACAATACGATGAATAGTCCTTGCGATGTGCACTTGCATAAGCAGACCATAATTAGTTGTTTATCATTGAACTATGCCTTTGAATACTTTTGTTTAAATTGCAGATGTTGACAAATAATTTTAAAAAATGTTTCAATTTTTCATTCGATTTACCAATAATGTACATTTGTGGCTATTTCTATCGATTCCTTTTTTATATTCTAAATATAGGAAATAATCACTTTGGAATGGTGTTGCTTATGATGAGGCAGTAGATAATTTATTCACTACTGGAAGGGTTACTATAAACACGTTTATTAATTTAACTAGAATTTTCATCGCTATTTCGTAACAAACATGTGACCAGTTTACTGACTTTATCAGGACAGGGTAGGATAACTATGACAAAATTCCAGGGGCCCACAAAACGGTCAGGGAGCCCACCAACGAAGAGAAGAATTTCGTATGTGGATGTAATTCATGGGAGCCTACTGGAGGAATTTTTCCTAGGGCCCACAAATCCTGTACACGGCCCTGGACTTTATCCAGGGATTTGGGTAGGAGTAGGGTATGCGTTGTTGTTTGTTTTTTTGGGGGGGGGAGTATTTGGGGTTGTTGTTGTTTGGTTGGTTTTTTTGTCTTCGTTTTAAACAGTCTACCCTTACATTAAATATAATTATATAATTCTGTTCGATTCGAACGTTTCATATCTTTAATTCACATATACTTAAGAAGCCCTGAATCTAGTGTACTTGATTGTCATACTATTGGTATGGAGGGAGGTGTCCGTTTGCTATAGCCTCGTTCAAGACAGACAAATCTCAAGGGTTTGATTTAATTAATACAGAAATAATCAAACTATCAGCTCCGTGTGCTTCGGAGCTGTGTGATATTTTTTTCAGCACCATTCATTCAAAGGGAAATTCTGCCAAACTGGAAAAACAATACGATAAAGCATATCTGTGAGAATGGCTCTGCAGATGATCTCTCCAATTACAGAGGCATTGCTATTTCTGGCAGGCTTGACAAGCTGTTGTGTAATATTTCAGACAATAGAATGCAGAGATATATTGACAGACGTAATGTTCAAAACTGGATACGTGTGTGTGTGTGTGTGTGTGTGTGTGTGTGTGTGTTATAGGGCAAATATGTTTTTGCTTGTTTTGGTGATCTACGGAAAGCCTTTAAAACTGTATGGATAGAACAAATCTTTTACGACTAATTTTCTTCGACATTAAAGGAAAATTCCTTAAATTTTCATAGACCTGTACAAGGATAATTTTTGTGTAAAACTAAAATATGTATTAATGGATTATATTTGTAGCAACACTGATCTGCAATCACAGTCCAATTTTTTTTTTTTAATTTGCACATAAAATGATTATCCTGATATTTTTAGTCCATGTGTAATCCTGATGTATTACATGATATTAATATAAATTGCCTAATCTATCCAGATTAGATTGTATAAGTAGCATCTACAAGTGGCTGGTGAAATGCCCTACATAAACTTCATCCATAGCTCTTAATACTGATAAGACTAAAGTAGTCCATAAGTAGCATTTTACCAAATAAATTTACGGAGGTTGATAGAGAATATAAATATCATGGTATAGTCACCAAAAGCTAGGGTAACTTAATTTTGTTTCACTGTCAGATAAAAGGCAGGAAAACAATATTTATGATGAGAGAGAAAATATACACTGTATACATCAATGCAGGGTATGTGTTAAACTTTTGAATTAACTTATGAATTCCATTATTCGACCTATTATAACCTATGGTTGTGATAGGCAGTGTCTTGCACTTCACAAGTTAGAGTCTGCTCACTACCTACTGACAAACTATTTATCAGATATTATTTGGGCATTGATAAATTTAGCAGCAACTTGGCCACAAAAGGCGAGTGAGATCAATCAACTCTCCTCCAGGACTCCCTTGCATACAAACATTAATAAGAAAGCACAAACAATGACACTTCTTTATTGTTCAAGGCTCTCATAATATATTCAAATATTTAGGATTTGGACATGTTCTGAATAACTCTAATACATTCGCAATAGACTGGCTGACGTATGTCTTAAAGCACAAACTTCTACAAAGATACAGTGTATGGCGGATAAACTGTACAAAGTCTAGATTATTTGTCTATAGCAAACTCAAGAACAGTATTGATTTAGAAACATACCAGTTGTTATGCTTGGAAAGAACCAGCTTCAAACATTTACCCAATTTAGAATTAGAACTCATTTTCTGCAAATTTAAGCTGGCCGTTACCAAACATCTTTTTATTCTAAGGATGCTAGATAATTTCCCTTTTGTGAAAACAGTAGAGGATGAAAAAACATGTGTTATGCCTTTGTACTAAGCACGAATGCAGGAGAAAAATCATATTTCATAGTTTGGAGCAAGTTGGATATAACATGTATATGGACATAAGTTATTGTACTATTTAGTAAGCATGTTCGATTATGATATGACATTTAATTATTAATTACGTATATAAAATTTATAATAGGCAGAATTTAATATAAATGAAGTGACAGTGTGTTGACAATCAATTTATCGGTAAACTTGCTATAGTTCTCCAGGAGACTTGCTTCTAGGGGCGAAACAATTAATCGATATGTAGAGTCATCGATACAAGAGATGAAGAATCGATACAAAAAGTACATGCAATATGTATTTACTTTAATCTTCAGCAGTCTTAAATAATTATTAGCTGTTTGCCTTTTTTTTCTTTGAGAATTTATCTGAGACGGCTATCGCAAGGACAGGCATTAATGTTTATCAGTAAGACAGAAAAATAAAACAATTGACAGCACTAGCTCATCTTCTACAAATTTGTGATGTTAAAGGAGACATTCCAAATGTGTTCGCCATGCATCATTGGAATACTTTATTGATCACTTTTACGCGAAATTTCTCTATTGCTTTGTATCGTGTCTATACGGATCGAACTTGAAGGCTATACTTCCGGTGTCACACAGTGGAATATATTACGTTAAATACTGATTGATGATTATTGTTTGTTTGGGGGGTTTTTTTCAGTCAATGGTAAACATCAATCGGAAATGACTATAGTTTATTCACTGCTTAACGCACTAGAAATATTTGCATCCACACTCGATCCAAGTTGGTACAAAGCAACAGAGAAATTTCGCGCAGAACGGCTATTAAAGATCTGTAAATTACTTAAAAATCGTACATGGGTAACACGTTTGGAATGTTTTCTTTTATGTTGACATAAATAATTAGTGAATAAACGTGCCGACCGGGTATATACAATTAGCACAGAATCGACCCGGGGGGGGGGGGGGCAGATTTCAAACCGCGCGAGTTTGTCACTTTGTGTTAATTTATTAATTTTGTTTAGAAATGAGGGCATGTGACCAGGGCAGTTGTTTTATATCAGCAGCAAGTCCAATGTGGTAGATTTAGTTGTTAGTTATGTACACTCCTACACCTGGGCTTGTTCTAGATAAGATGTTCCTTGCACGAGGAAATTGCACTATTCTTCTGCTTGAAGATAACACCGTCATGTCTTCCAAAATTTCGTGGAGACAATGAAATTGATAATAAGATGATTTTAAAGCATCCATGCAGTGCAAAACAAGAGGCGTGATTACCAAGATGAGTCCTGCATCGGATCAAGTGGAGCAGTCTCAAAGAGTGTGAAATATAGAATAAATACCACTTTCAATTAAGATGTAGTCTGTTATTTTTGTTATCTTGTCATGGATGAAAATGACGTATGAACAGATGCTTCAGTTATGCCTGTCTGTAATCTGTACACTAGAAATACAACCAATATGTCAAGACGTACTGACTGTACACTGGAAATACATCCAATATGTCAATACGTACAGACTGTACACTAAAAATACATCCAACACGAACAGACTGTATAGTAGAAATACATCCAATATGTCAACATGTACAGACTGTAAACTGAAAATACATCCAATATGTCAAAACGTACAGTACACTAGAAATGCAACCAATATATCAACACGTACAGACTGTACAATAGAAATGCATCCAATATGTCAACACGTACAGACTGTACACTAGAAATACAACTAATATGTCAACACCTATCAAGTATTAGCACTGAGAGACCTTCTGAAGATGAAAAGATCGTAAGGTTGATAGGTGTATTGATAATGTATCGTATAGGTTGTGTATAGTGAATGGTATCAATATGCGACACAGTTGTTTCGTTTTACATTTGCTTCTGGTATAATACATTACTGTTACGCACCATTCACATACTTGTTTACGCTCTCCACCACACACCCCACCCATCCCAGACACACTCCCAACGACATTTCTGTATTCGCCACTGCTTTTGTTGGATGAAAAACAACACATTCTCTCATTTATTTTAATCATTTCTATCCATGCAGTAAAAATAATTTTTAAAACAACTTTTTGTTTAAAGAGACCGCAAGATTGGAGCCAGGTATTCGAACGTTGTTTCATTTGCGTACCGTGAACTACCGCACGAACGTTCAGGGTTTTCTCTGTTCAGTTCTTTAAACAGTAGTGCTAGGTCAACTAACGCGAAGTAGAACAATCGTAGGACGAGAAATAAGAAGCTTGAAAATAAGAAATATGGTGTTGGTAATTGGTAATTATCTTTCCCATGTCAAATAAGTTTTTGAATCAGTGGTAGTGTTCATAATGTAAAGGTCGCGACGAAAGTTAAGAGGTCAGTGGTAAAGGGGGCCAGAATAGCGAGACCGAAGGGAGCCTAAACGTTACGAGCATAAACTTGGAATCACTGTATTGAGAGATCCGGAGTAAACTCGGTGTTGTACTGAATGTGGTTAGTGTCGCTGTGATGAAAGACAAAGTTTACGCTGGCTCGACGCAAGATCCTTGTACAAAAATCCCTTTATTGTGTCCAGTAGGAGTGGAGGTGGAGAATGTAGAAATATGTCCTGAATTGATCGTTTTTGGCAAGATAGGGAGTCAAGAAAAGCTTCAAGGATCTCTAAGGACAAACTCGTAAGCTGAACAGTCTAGAAGTTATCTGAATTAGACGAAACCTTTATACTCAGGACTGACGTTACAAACAATGGTTAGAAAGTAGTTTTATTGCGGGACAATGAGTGACTCTACATACTCAAGGCTTATGCAGGTACAAAACTGTTATTCGGGGATCACAACTATTCAGTTATTGAAAATGGGTGTTTGGCAGTCGTATGGGGGAATGGGCGAAGTCCATATATGTCTCTCAAAATCACCATCAACTTACTTATGTTGAACACTGGCACTGCAGTCGTCTCTACTTCATATCGAGGAGATCAGAGGGTCTAAACACGTATAAGCAGATTATTGAAGAAATTGTAAATCTGCAACGTGTCGTGGCTAGGTTTTTTTTTTAATCTGTATTCCTCGTGATGCAAATAAATTTTTTTCTCATCTGCGGTTTGCGCTGGGGTGGGCCGCCGTTTCGAAGATATTACCTTGACTTCACATGCATGGGAGTGTGGCTCCATCAGAGGTTTTTCGGTAAATGGAAGACATGTTGTATTTGTACTCTTCTCTGTTTTCACATCGTAATAAAATGAAATAGGACATTTACTCACGCCTTTTAGGTAAACAGTATAACTTCTCACCTGTGATGTGGACAAGTAACTCCAGACATATTATATGGACAAGGTAACTTCACGTCTGTTATGTGAACATGATGCATTCACGCTGTTATGTAGACAACTTCAGATCTGTTATATGGTTAGGGAAACTTCACATCTGTCAGGTGGAAAGAGTAATTTCAGACATGCGGATCCGATAACATCACATCTGTTATGTGGGCATAATAACGTCACGTCTGTACTGTGGACAGGATAACTTCAGATCTCTTATGTGGGCATGGTAACTTCATAACCTGTTATGTGGACATGACAAGTTTTCACCCTGTACATTACTATGTTCATTTTTCAGTATGATTTCTACCCCACCGTACCATCCCCCTCCCCAGCCCCATCGAAAGGCACAAAAGAAAAGGAAATAGCAATTAAACAGCATATCGTCAAATACTGAACTTTATATCAACAATAAATGATAGCATAGATATAGATACGATTATACCGTGGTAATTTTGAACATACCGCGATACGTACCACGGTATACCGCAATTATATCAGGGACCAACAATTTACTTTTCTGAGGAAGGGGCATGGGATTTTGTATTATTTTGCTTTCACATTTGCGACTGTTAATTACATGGAAAAATATCTTGTTCTGATTTAAAGCAAAATATCAACATATTACATCCATTATGTTATTTAGAAATATAACTGGCTTGAGATAAAAGAAAATAAAATATCTCGACTCGAAAGAAAATCGCAGCTAATTTCCCGAAAACTGAATGGTCAGTACCTCACATGTACAGTAGCTGAAATTGTTATGTGCATGTCAACTGTTGTACAAGTTGTCATCTAAAAACTGTACATAAAGTAGGATGATTAATCCTAAACTACGGCTGACATTCTGTAAATGACATTGTGCTGGTATTACAAAGCTTGTTGACACAAAATAGAAATAGTTGACACTGAAAGCTGCAATTTTACTAGCTATAGTATTGATATGATAGGGAGGGAAACTTTGAGTGGGATGTTTACACCCGGGATAAGAAGTTTAACAGAGAGAGCCAGAAAATTTAAAACTCACTGACTCAACAAACGAGAAAATATTTAGTGGACTAGACACATTACGTACACTTCAGACAGAAAACAGCTGCTTTCTTGAAAATCTTAGGATACATGTAGTTCTTGGTCTTTCAAAGTGTGATATACGATACCCCCATGTGATATGTTGATTTGGTTATATAGGAGATGTTCGACCACGATGTTATTGCACAGATCGAGAAAACAATAAAATAAAATATGAAATTAATGCATGGAGAAACAGAGATCTGAGCAAAGATATAGAATAGAACAACACGAGCCACCGTATGTAAAATATAACAATTTAATCAATTTGACAGAAAAAAAAATGAAATTGAACATATTTGAATTATACGCTTTCTCTTAGAAATAGAATAATAAAATTTATGCGAAATGCAATTAGTCGTTCTGTTCTACCAATAAAATAAACTTCCTCATATCGAGCGACTGATCTTCTGGTCCCTTCCAAATCACTGTTGGTGACAGGTCAGCGTTACCGTCTCTCTCTCTCTCTCTCTCTCTCTCTTCGGGTCATCAACCATAGATTGGTTATCTGCTGTCTTTTCCCACTACAGGTGCAAAGGTATGGAGCTATTTTCCTTCAAATAAATATAATACACAACCTAAATATTTGTCGGGGTTTTTTTTGTTTTTTCTTCTCCTGGGATAAAACAAGATTCCCATTCTTTTTGTGTCATATAACGTTTAATCGTTGTGACCCAGGTGCGTGTTTGTCATGAGAGAGCGCGTGATTGAGTGAACGAGGCACATGAAGATTACGATAACATCGAGTGCCTGGCACCTAATAAAAGCCCGAAGCACTCGTCGCATCGTCTCTGGACGAACGTCTTATTCGTTTTGTCTAGGTCTATGGTGGCGAATACAATTCGCGAGAATTGTAGCATTTGAATATTTTAGGTCTTCGTATCTGATAGCTTGTTATTTATGTGCGGGTTTTGTTTCGTATTTATCTACTTTGTAGTATTGTATATTTAAAATCAGGATTAACTTTTTCTAACCACCAAAGTTTTAACACTACCATTGAAGTCAGAATAATCCTTTCTAGTCCGCCTTTATTACTAACTATTCTGGAAAATATTATTGTATGACACCTATTTCAAATAGCACCAACATTTCTCAAAATTTGTTTCTGGCGTGTCTCTATTTTCTCATTTCCTGCACTTAAACCAATAGTGACATATCTGCCGGACCGTTATCCTAGCGGGTCCTAATTAAAATTCAATCCAGCTTCCACACAAGAGGTTATCCATTGCAACCTAATGGTTACGTGTCACGCTGACCACGACAAAATGTACTGCAAAATTATCTACAAAATTTTGCACCATTAGACAAAGGAATGTATATACTTAAGACACTGAACACCCACATTAACATAAGCTAATAAACAACGAGAAAAAATACATTATTTTCTAATCAGAATTTTTTCCGAAAAGTTGTATTTGGCCTTAATATCTTTCACAAAATCCCATTTGCCCGCCTTGTTGGCATATTTGACACTTGTCAAACATGTGATTAAGGGCTCATAAAGATAAATGTATGTTTGTACTATTTGAAATTAATTTGTGACAAATAAAACTGTTGCAAAAAAATATATAATTTTTTAATTATTTTCTCATGAAAAAACACGCTATTATCTTCATTAAATTCGTGACAAGATTACTCGGGAATTTAAGTACATACCTTACTGACGGAAACTACCGAAGTACCAATAGAGTGAAAATATACCGAGATACGTACAACCAGAAATAAATACCGCGGCAATCTTTATGTTCAGTAGTTAAAATTATGCTGAACATATTGTGGAACAAGGAACGATCTTGCGACATCTTGTTCCGTGCTACACCTAATTTAAAATCTTGCAACTAGAAACGCTACAGTTTTGCTTTTTTAAACATTAACACACCTAACTGATTTAAGAGAATATGCATTGGATTCCTTCTCTTGTGATTTATAATATCGTTGATCCTTCAGAACAAGCCTTGTCGTCTTCTAGCAAAAAGTTATTTTGATATTTTATGTAGCTGCTAGCCATGACATATATCACTACCTCTATTTATAGTGTTAGTATAAAAATTTCCCTGAACAATAAACGTTATCTGTGGCACAGATAATGATTTAAATCTTGGATAGATGGATGTAGCCATTAGGCAGCAGTGACACTATTAATTGAAGCGTCCATCCTCTAAAGCGAAATATCCGGACTTATTAATAGTTAGTGATGTGATGTGTGATTTGGATTATTTTAACGTAGCTTTACCAATTTTTCAGTCATATCGCTACGATGTCTGTATTGTGGCACTTTATAGTGATGTCTAGCACTGGGGCATCATGCCGCAGACATGTAGCATGATGTCCCACCCAGTCACATTATCCTGACACAAGGCCGACCAGTCCTAACACTAACCTCTTAATGCTGAGCGCCAAGCGAGGCAGCTCTTAGTACTGTTTTTGTAAGTCTTTGGTATGACTCGGCCGGGGATCGAACCCACGACCTCCCGCATCCGAGGCGGACGCTCTAACCACTAGGCCACTGGAGCGGTATATATTAATAGTTAGAGATTAAGGCCTAACCTCTGGTGTTGCCTTGCACTCAGCTGTTACCATGGGGACACTACAGAATGTTGTTGCCATGCACTCGGTGGTTACCATGGGGACACTACAGACTGGGTGCGACTTCCTTAGTGATAGGAAACTTAAAAACAGCTATTCCTTCTCTAGCTGGGCAAAGCAACTAGTCACTAGATTCTGGAGTTTGTCTAAATAGGAAAACGTTAAGAATACATTTGATATAAATGTGTACAAACATTAGCACGATGAGAAAGAAGATAAGACACTGAGAGAAACAACATCAGTCCTACTATTATAACTGAAATAAAAAGCGAAATACGTACTGACATGTTAATTATATCTCAATATGGTAGACACAACGACTATAAAGATGGAAGGTACTATTGCGCTGAAGACAAAAACTTCAATATTGATATCATCGCAGATAAATAAACTTAAAAAGAAAAAATATATTGCAGAAAATGCTTGCTTTTTTCAGCACAACAGAAACACTTTCAGGATGTTAAAATTATGCCATATTATATATTACTCGATAGATTGATTGACTGATTGATTCTATTGTTACGGCGCACCAGCACTGTTAGGCTATTTAGCGCCATACAAAAGGTTATATGTAGAATCATTTAAAAGTGGTAAAAGGTTTCGTATCGACCAGCGATGTAAAACCAAAGAGTTGAAAGTAAAACGATAAGATGGTAACGGTAATAAATAAAGCTTCCCCATCAACGGGGAATGTAAATGGTGTATGTTAATGAAGACAGATGAAAAGGTTTTGAAAATAAGGGACGGTATATACATTACACAAAACTTCTCAAAGTGATAGCATAAAAGTTATAGCTTAGAATGAATGTTAACTTCTTTCAGGAATTCTATCATAGAAATCACATTTATTGTATCAGAAAGTTTCTTCATGTCATGCACATTGTGGTGCTGATCGCGCGTAGGTTGGAAGTCGAAACACTCCGATTACTCGATGGATATAATGCAAAAAGGTGGTAATGTTGTAAAAGTCAACAGTCTGCATCAGATGAAGGTTATGCGTGTTATCGTGATTTCGAACACATCATCGCACTGGAGGTACAAAGTGTGCCTGTTGTATGTCTGGGACACTGAGTTTTTGGTACAAACATGCTTTGCGCGCATGCGGAAGGCACGATCTAACCATGTCGTGGACAAACAAAACAGCAAGTATTTTGTTTCTTCCTCAAATCAATCAAAAATGTATACAGAGATACAGATTGTATTCAAGTATTTAATTTGCGGAGAGTGAAATCACAATCCTGGTGTGTGAGAAATTACGGCCCAGAAATGCAGAACCTATGGTGTTAAGAGGGAAGATGAAAAGCATTCGGATTCAGCAAACATACGATATGTATCAGTTAAAGGAAACTAACAGATCAAAAGGATCGTGACCAACGATCTCTAAACAGGCGGGGATAGAGACCAAGCACATAATGAATCCAATCTGAATTACAGATGTCCCCAAAAACCTGCAAGCAATTCCTTATTCACAACTTAGGTGGTTGTATCAATCATCTATCAAGACGCTTTCGAAAAGGTAATTTTCACGCCAAGCAACGATACAACAAATACGTTTCATTCTGCAAAAATTGCATAGTTGTAAGTTTTATGAAAATAAGAAAACAATAGGGTAAAGGTCAGCTTTGGTTTCCAGACCGCTTTAGACTCGTGTGCCAATCGATAGAACAGCTGGCTATATGAACAAGTGATGAATAAATTACAACGACACTAAAGGATTGCATTCAAATGACACCTAAATAGCTAGGGAAAGGAATTTATCCATACGAATACATGAATAACTCTGAATGGTATACTGAAACAACATCTGTACCACACAGAGAAAGGTTTTGCTCGTTACATAACGATTCAAACATAACTAATTATAATTAACAATACGTTAAAGATGTCAGACCATTCTATCCTGCTTATAGGTCGGTGTGTGTGTGTGTGTGTTTATATATATATATATATATATATATATATATATATATATATATATATATATATATATATATATATATATATTGGGAGCTTTGTTATGGTTGGGATGGGGTGCTCCCAATATTTTAATTAAACTATTATAGAAGTCCCACCCAGGCTCGATTTTGGTTCGAAGTTAAATTAGTGAAAGATAGATGAAAAGCTCCGAGCCCCCAGTCAGCAATGCCGACGGTCAGATGGCTAAATATACAAAAAAGGTTAAAATTCAATGAATAACAATTTAATAACAATTCAATAATCAAATGCTTCAAATTTTCAATTACACTCCTTCCGCTCGACCCTTTAATAGCCTATTGCATCACTTGATTAGCAGTGTGAGATAGATTTCCACCTGTCCTTGTATTCTACTCATCTGTGGAATTATTCTCTCTCCTATTTCTCCCAATTCCTTCTCCTCTTCCTCTCCGACTTTCTCCAAATTCCTTCTCCTCCTCCTCGACGTCTCTATATTCCTCCTCCTCCTCCACTTTCTCCTCCAGACTCATTTTCCTCCTCCTTCACCTTCTCTCCACAGAATAGACTTTTGTTGACTTCGACTGTTTGGCTAGTCTCAATTCCGTCTCCACCTCTTCAAGACTCGGGACTTAATTGAACCGGAAGTTCTCTGTCCCCTAAAAAGCTTCATTTTCGAAGCTTTGTCTTTTCTTAGAATCTACTTCTAAGTTTTACCGCCAAATTACGAGTGGCTTCTCTCGATGTAACCCTATTGCTCAGAAATCTGTCCACACTGGTCACAATGCACAGGATAACTTATCTGTTATGTCACAAATAAATATGAAAAGGGATGAAAATATATGTCCCGTAAAAAAAAAACAAACATTATAATTAGAAAAGAACACTGACTTTTTTAATCACGAGGAGAAATTACAGAGAAAAGAATTATTCCGATCTTACAAGCGCGAGCTGTATAATATCAAAATGAAAATAGTTGGTTCTGTCTTTATAATGACAAACATTGTTTGGTTAACGGCGTAAATACACAACCTTACAGGAACGTAGGAACGCTATAGCCAAAGGGATACTCTGTCTTATTAACAGTTTGTTTCGTTTGTTCTATTTCATAGCATCTTCAATTTCTATTTTTACAGTCCCTATTGCTTTATATCCTTTCTGTAAAACATATCAAAAACAAGTACATATTCTTTGAAGTCTTTAATGACAGAGTTGCGAATTAGTTCAGTCCACCAAACAGAAATTTCAAATGTTTATGACTTAAATCTAGTTGTATTATGTTAGTTTGCTTTGTTTTGTACAATGTAACGATTACCACAGTCATCAACAAAGTATTTGTGACTTGGCAATCAGCCAACACCTCTAACAAGTTATTTAATTAACCCTGAAAATATATCAAGATCACCTTCTTATCTTTTGTGTCGACCTCTTTCATTAGTAATTTTTGTTATCAGAAACGTTGGACAAGTAATTACCATCCAGTCAAACATGTTAAGTGTATCACTTAAATAAAGACCAATGCAATGGTTGACATAGTAAAAATTGTTAAAACTTGTTAATTTCAGTGAGCCTCAGAGAAATACAATGTGACTTCTGCTATTGTTTCTACAGGAAATTTATTTGAGTATCCGTTCTATAGCCACTGACATATTTTTGTATTGGCGCGCTGAACAGCATTTCAAGTTACATTCTCCATTCTTTGTGCACCTGATCAAAACACATTTTTTTTTTGCATTTATTCTGGGACAAACAAGCGTGGGATTCACTAACAGCTTTTTTTTGGCAGCTTTATCGATAATTTATTTCCCTCATGTCCATTTGATAGTATGTTATTTTCATGATTGAGGCAGTTACGTTAATTCATAACATTGCCGAACTGGCAGTTATTGTCAGCATTTAACTCGCATGTATAAAGACTCTCTCTCTCTCTCTCTCTCTCTCTCTCTCGTGTAAAACGGTCCTAAACGAAAGTAATTCCATTTCTTTACTTGTCATTAAATGACTGCGTACATATGATAAAGTAAATATATATTTTACAGGTTGTACTCCTGGTTACAAACTTTTTGCAATTAAGATGTTTTTATATTTGTTATGGCGGATGTAGTATATAGTAATCTACTATTATCTGGAAGACCAATTGTGTTCTGTACTTTTATTCCATAGACTACGAATTGTACAACTTCAGTACCATATTTTCTTCACTACATATCTCAATTTATCATGTAAGATATCATACTCAGCCTTATTTCTTTTAATTAAATTAGATAACCACAAACATTTCCATATCATGGGGATACTCTATTCATTCAACGCGAAAGGTCATCACTTCTGTAGGATATGGTATTGTCTTGCACAAGCATTCTACCCAAATTGTTTAGCACTGCATTGATATAATCTCCTTTTATCTTCATATCAACAACACAAAGAAACTGCCTAATACAATCAATATACCGGTATTTAGGCTGAGGTTTGGAACTGTTATGTGTATGACTTGTTTAGATTTCATATTTAAGGTGATGTGAAAATGAAACGTTGCATTGAGGAATACAATACACTGCAGTAGATTTCTCTGCTTGTGAGGAGCTATGAATTTGCAGTACGTTTCCATTTATCGAACCGGACGATTATGCTTCGTACACATGCGCACTGTATGATTTTCTACACAAACCTGTTAGCAATATACACCCTAACACCCGTCGCACGTACAATGTTTTCATATTTGCATTTGGCTTTTATAGAAGGTTTGGTTTAACAAAGTTAGATTTAGGTTGTTTTGGTTTTCAAAGTTTACGTTCTTTTCTGGGTGAATAAATGTGTCAGAGTGAGCAGGTGCAAAAACAGAACAAAAGTATCATCCAGGTTGTTTGACGTCTATGTCAACAAATCTTGTTCTCTCAACCTTCCATCCAAGTAATCCAGTGTCGTGCACTGTTTTCTCAGTAATAATTATATGATTGTGTAAGGTTTTCTTTATTAGCTATATTAGGATCAAATAACTTGAATTTATAATGGTTCCTGTAAATACAAGACCGTCGTTTTTCTTCATCTAATAATTGCTCCTGCTGCATAGATTTTATTATATCATTATATTAATTATTTTGTTATTACTTACCTGATGATACATAATAAAAGGTTTGTTTCTTGAAATCATTTATTATGCTGTGTGAAAATGTAAATAAATGTATCCTGCTGCCAGTTGTTTTTACATCCTGGCCGAGGCGGACCTTCTTTGTAATTTAATACAATTATTGAAACATTGTTCTCATCTGTATGGTATGTACGTGATCCTTTTACATTGTCAAGGAAGAGATTTTCGTTTAAAACCTAATAAGTAACAAACTTGTTCATTGTGTACCTCTAATCCAAATCAAAATTCAGTGTCAAAGCCCAAACATTTTAAAAGTTCAATATACATGTAGACAAAATCTGTGCATGCAACTGTCCGTCAGCTCATTCCTGTATTGTAAGTTTTCAGCAGTTATTATCTCTTCTAGTAAATCAACGTTCATGTCTTAGTTTAACTCCTTAAATCCGATAAAATGGGTGCAATGTGCATGTCTGGTTGTAGTGAGCAAATCCTAAAGTTTTAGTCTCACTTTCTCAACAACTTCCTTTTCGTCATCGATTTCATTTGTAATTCGTGTCTTTTAACATCCAATGCCAAACTCATTCTGCCCGTTTCCGTGATCAATTCAGTTTTTCTCTGTTTTCCTTGATTACGAATTTAACTGTATCAGTGTTACCATTTACTGTAAGAGTCTTTTGATATATTTCAGCTTAGAATGAAAATGATAAATCGTCTTTCGCACGTCTTCTCCTTTTGTCTCTTTCATCAATGCCACTTTACCACTCCGACATTTTTAACCACTTCTAGGTCAACTTCTAGGTTGTCTTCATACCTCTGTTCGTGCTTTTCGACGTCCGCTCCATTGTTTAACCCTGTTAATTTATTTGTCTGCATTTCCGATATAGAATTGGTCTTAGCTGTTATGTCATTGTTCAAGTCAGTCATTTTATTGTTAAAGTCATGCATTACCCTTTTAATTCTATGATTGTTATGTTGGATTTAATTTTTCAAATCTCTCTGTAACGTTGAAACTCTGAATTCAAAGGGATGTAATCTTGCTGAGACTTCTTTATCTTACCCATGTCACACTCGAAAACATCTCTGACTGTTTGTCTTCTATTCGATTGTTTGCAAAGTGCATATCATCTCCCAGAAGGAGAATTTTCTTAATAGTAGGTAAAGAGGTAGGTTGATAAATCAGCCCCCCCCTCCCAATCTGTGTTGATACTGATAGACGGTATGTAGGTCTGATTTCACCACTAATCCGAGTTTCCTCTGACCCTTGCCACCCCATTTTTGATATTTGGACATTTATGTTGGGGTGCAGGGTCAAAGTTCATCCCCTATCGAAAAGTTGGAATTCGCCGACACCATTTGGTGTCGGCATAGGGTAACCGCTTACTAGCCGGCCTAGCAAACTTTAACAACCTTTCATCGATATATACCTGCATGAAATCGATAGGAATATGATTTATTTTCTCAGAAATAGCGAGTGTATCATTCGTTATATCTTTAATCCGCTGAGAGACGAGATGCAACTATAGTGTTGATGAAATTTGACCTGGAACTCGCCATTTGCATTCCGAGTCACATGACTACACAAATCTCGCAACCTACAAGTCAATGACATCAGAGGTACCATAGTCACGTGATATGAACGATAAACCATTTCGTAAGTTGTTGTACATAGAATTCGAAAATATTAATTAAAAGTCACGTAACACTTGTACATAAATATTATGCAAACTTAATTCTCAACATTTATTCTGAGAACAACGACTATAAACCTGTCGGTATCGCAGCAAGGCAGAGAAATCCAGATTTATCAAGACCTAAGCACGCGTCAGCGATGTATTTTGTTGGTATCACGTGACTACCACGTTGACCTGCGCTCTCCGCTTGATGAATCTGTATTTTTCCCCCAAGTTTCTGGTCGTTGTTTACAGAATAAATATTTTTAGAAGTTTATGTTCTTTTATTTTTCTATAAATATGACGTGACTTTCATTTATATGTTCGATTTGTTTTCCTACAGCAACATTAGAAATGGTTAATTGTTGATATCACGTGACTATTTGAACTCTGAAGTCATTGACATGTAGGTCGCGAGATTTGTGTAGTCATGTGACTCGGAATGCAAATAGCGAGTTCCAGGTCAAATTTCATCAACGCTATAGTTTCGGCTAGTCTGTCAGCGGATTCAAGATATAACGAATACTATACTCGCTATTTCTGAGAAAATAAATCATATGCCTATCGATTTCATGCAGGTATATCTCGATGAAAGGTCCTTAAAGCTTGCTAGGCCGGCTAGTAAGCGGTTACCCTATGCCGACACCAAATGGAATTGTGTCGGCGAATTCCAACTTTTCGACAGAGAATGGACTCTGACCCTACACCCCAACATAAATATCCAAATGTCAAAAATGGGGTGGCAAGGGTTAGAGGAAACTCGGACTAATTTCACCACCTGTTCATTAAAATATGCCATTTGGCTGCATGCTAATCTTTCCGGAACACGCCTGCGTACACACTATACATTTACCGGTATTTGGTAACAGCCATATCTGGCGCGAAATTAAAAATCGCCACAGGGATAGAGGAATGTGCGTTTCCACGCGGATTTACATGTCGCCAAACATAGGATTTGCTCCGGAAATATAATGTACATGTCGTCAAAAGAACCTTGCGACCAACGATAGCTCCATAGCTACGAGAAATACCGATTAGTGTGTAAAATGTATATCGATATGTGCAAACAAGATTGCCTGCACATTTTGCAAGTTTTAATGAATATACGATATCATCCCCGAAATAACTAATCAGTATCATCACGGGTGTGGGGCTGATTTATCGGCCTTGTAAAAATGTTCCGGCGTCAGCGATTCTCCATGATCATCCACGATCCTCCCTGCTCTCTTTCTCGTACATCCTGCAATGTTATTGTGCATTTAAAGACAATTTCTGTACTTTGCTATCTGTTTCGTAGAATTGAGATTGTGATCACCTTTTCAATACCACTATTGATTTACTGGCAACTTGTTCCCCTCAGGTCTAAATATCTTTCAAATTATTGTCCTCTAATGTTATGCCTATCTGAGTACAGAACGCTTCTCACAAGGCAACTAGTAGCTTCATCATTTCGTTTAACAGATTTAAAATTTACACATCCTATACTTAACGTTCTTATTTTCAACTTCTATCCTTTACTTAAAGTTAGTTTGTATCTTTCTCATTTTATTTCCCCCAATTCTTAAAAAGTTAGTTCCAATTTCTCTATGTCTATATTTAGCGGAGTTAAGGCTCTGACATTTCTGTCTCTTTTGTTTAGTGCCTTTTTTGGCTTTTTTTTTCCCCCCTTCTTTTTCTTATCGCATATTTTATCTCTTAGTATCTATTGTTCTCGTTAATGATCAACATTAATTCCTCATAGTTTTGATTTCATTGTCACTGATAGCCTTGCTTATCATGCTGCGGATCAACTTCTCATTAAAAGCTTTCTGCAACCAATCCAATTAATGTTGCGCTAAACCCACGAACGCCTAATAAACAACTGTACTGTTGGCAATTCCTACAACGCCTAATCCCGGTGATATTATCTCCATACCGCCTGAGACATTTGCCATGTTCGACACAACCAAATGTCATTATTTTGTATTTCTTGATAACACATCTACAGTGTTCGATACCCCTAATTAAATAATTTAAATCACGCTAATTTCTTGCAACCGGAAAATATTAGAATAATACCATCGTCTGTTATGCTGTTGATAAGCTCCGCCATAGGTTGTGCTGGATATAACAGTAAAGTATTAGATGTCTTTCATTCATTTATCTGCATGGAACAGACGCCTTCGACAATATTAGAAGTTCACCTTTGTATGCACGTTCTTTGGATCCGGCATACATGCAGAATACGACTTCGTAGTGGTAACAGGTTTTATTGAGTCTGCAGATATTTCAGTTGTGCTTTTAATTTTTTATTTTAATTAGTTTTCTCAAACAGAAATATTATAAGTTCCTTTTGTTCCATTTATTGTACAGAAAGCCAAATGATGTTCTGCAAAATTTGTTGGGTAAGCAGACGACAGTAAACTAGATAAAGAAACTGGAATAATGGCTTTCAAATGTCTTCAGTATCCATGCCTGGTTGTGGACCATTTGTAGGTATCAAAAAACTATATCCAATCTATTTGGTTTGCATGAATTAGGATTTTACAAAATGTCAGTAATATTGCTTAACTAATAAATGAGATTCCCGCCGATTGATATTCACGGAACTTGGAAGATTTCTCAATTACTTCAGTCTGTTTGGGCCTTAAGAATATGGAAATAGTCAAACTGAATGGTGAGAAACATACGAATGTTAATACATTGGCGACAGACATCGGCAATTTTGGACAAAAAAACAAAACATTTCAGCTCTGACTGATCGTCTTGGAGTATGTAATATTTTCAGGAAAGATGTGGTACTTGTGCTTAAATGTGAAAGTAGATATTTCATTTCAAAACACATGGTCCCCCGGCTCATTAGCATTAATGGCCACAATAGGAATATAGCGTGCATGGTTACGACTGAAAACTTGTAAAGGGCTCTGCTTTAATGGAATTCAAGAGATTGTGTGAATTTCAGGAAAAACTATACCATCACAAAATGCGGACATTGCAGCTTGAAAGCATTGAGGAATATAAATTTGATTGCCATATTGCCTCTACAGCGTCAATAACTTTGTAGCAAACTCGTGTACTTTTAGTTAGTTGTGAACTAAGTGAAAATGGAATGATTGCTTTTGCAACTTCTTTAATGTCTATATTTGACCTATTAATATCTTATACAACATCATTTAAAAGAATACTGCATGTAAACTTGAGAGCAGATTAAAGTTTTGCATGGTCAACAGAGTTGATAATGTTTTTATATCGCTCGACATTTGTCTGTAGGACAAAAGCTATGATTTTTACTAACTTAATGCAACTCTGGACTTGTGTTGTATGCAGACAAATTATCTTTTTTTTTTATATATGTATTCTTCTTCGTATTAGGTTTTGATCTTGTTGGTTAGTGGTGTTGAGTTGATTAGCTCCTAACAATGTTATGTACATGTTTTGCCATTTCGTCGGCTTTAAAAACAGAATAAAATTTATTTTCTGATCAAATGAACAAGATACCTAAGATATTTATACAACCACTTATCAAATAATAATGCTGCAGGCTGTTCTTCAAGTGGCACGTGTTAATCTGAAAATCGACTTAGCTAATCTTGCCGAGTTGTTCCCGGAATAACATTATCATCATAAGTCCTTTTTCTCTGCATGTTGTGCTTGCATTTGTTTGATTTTTTTTTTCCTCTACTATTTCTTGTCATACTGTGACCCATTGTGTATCAGTAAATGGTTCATACAATTGACTATGCTATTGATCTTCATGACCATATAATTCAGTAACAAACTACATCATCACTCCCAAGAGGGTAGTTAAATTTCACATTTGCATCTGCTATGTATTGGTGAAATTTTATCATAATGTATTCATATTGTTACGACTCTATGATCTTAAACAAAGTAACAGAAAAAAGTGAAACCAACAAGTTTGTCAAATTCAAGAAACAATCTATTTCTTTAAAATACAAAGCGCAAATGGAAAAACAACAATACCTGTAAAATGGTATTGCGAATCCCAAATAATCCTAGAATTTCTTATATAGGTCCTAATGCTTAAAGTTTTTAATAAGTTTTAGTAGTATTCCAAAATTAATCCAATTCTGAAAGTGTTGATGTGCCTGTGATGGCCTGAATAGTAATGATGTGCCGACAGACTTCTGTTGAATGACAATAATAATATCCAAGAATATGTCCTTATTTGAATTTCACCTGTAAATCCA
>JAECUM010050020.1:0-28176 GCA_016617855.1 Megalonaias nervosa | reverse complement strand
CTCCCCTCTCGCTCCACCATGGATTGTTGACGTGTTACAGTTCAGTCCTTTACCTGAAGAGTCACGAGACGGTATGGAGCGACCACTGTCGTCTAATATGTTCCCGCTCTGCTCATGTAAAATTCGGTTTTTCTACTTCAGAAAAACTACATCAGCATTGTTCAATAGTAAACGAAGCACAGACAATGTTTAGAAGTAAATGAAGCAGAGAATGCATTGAACTGAGGAAGGAGTGAATTAGAGATAGTACCCTATGTTACATTTATGACTGAATATTAGTGCAAAGTAGAAGAAAACAGTTAAAGGAGAAATACATGAGCATTAAGGGCTATTGGTAATACGAATTGGCTTAACGGGTGTGTGGGTGTGAGATAGTCAAATATCACGTATAGTACGTATTGAGTCTAAAGTTATATATTATTAACTAAATGTTCAGGGGCAAACGGAAAATTATTTTTAAAAAGAATGAGCTAAAATAGGCAATTGTACGTTGTTGGTGTGTTTTACCCTGTTAATTGATTTGGCGATCGTTATCTAGTGAATGACCTCCCTCGATGTTATTGCCCAGTTTGAGTAGATAGATAGAACAGTGACAGAGAACTAAGCGGGACTATTGAGAAGAAATAAACAAATACGAGCCCCCGTAAACAATAAAATAAAATAAATTTTTAATTAATTAATACATAAACTAAAAATTGCAATTTCAATCCAATAGATTAACATTAATGAAATTTAATAGCAGTGTTCAATTTACGGATTCGTTCATCATAGTAACGAGTAGTGAAAAGAGTACAATGTCCACGCCGTCTTGCATCACCTGGCGTCGCTCTTCTTTAGGCTTTGTATATTCCACGTCTAGCGTGTATGCTTGGTTCTTCCTCTGACCCTTCCTATTCTGAACTCTATATTTGCGGACTTCCCTCTTGGACTGTCCTCGTCGGGTTCTCGGGGATGGATATAGAAAGCTGTTCCCTTAAATGACAAGATTACGGCTAAAGCGGTATATGTTTTCACCACCTATCCGATTACATATAAAATCTCTCACTTTCGTTATTCAGAAACGTAAATAGCTATCTACACTACATAAATTCTGACCTAATGTGACCTTACGATTAACGGTCCTTTCAAATGACCCCTGTAATATGCATCCATAAATAAATCCAAGTCTAGCCTAATTAGATCTCGCTTCACAGCCGCAATTGACACGTGGGCGGTGCATATAAACACAATTGCCGTATATATCTGCATACATTACTATACGTCTCCTTACAGCTAGCTAGCCATTTCCACTCAATAAGATAAATTCACTAAATCCTAGCTTACAGTAACCAATAACCTGCAAGATCATTTAGGCATTGCAAAATCATATATAAATATTCAATTATCATTAACTCACGGTAAACAGTATCATCCTACAGACAAAGGAAATTAATTCATATAACCATAAAAAAATTCTACATATTTGGATTAATTCATACATCCCTATAAATACTACACATTTGAAATTTAGGATCAATTCATATAACCCTATGAAATACTACACATCTGAAAATTAGGATTACATCATAAATCCGTCAATTCTATCAATGAACTAATAACTGTTAAATTAAAGAATTAAATTGCATAACACTCTAACATATCAACTGAGTCCTATGAAATGAATACACGATACACGCATGAATCATAGCATATCAAACACATTTGCATAAAACCAAACAAACAAAATAGAATATTATATGGAAATTAAAATTGCGTACCTTACTGCTGTTTCTTTTCTACACAATCGTGCATCCTAGCACTATAACCTGTCTTTTCCTTTCAAGACAGCTATCTGGCCTCTTTACTTGTTTACGAGGGAAAACTCTATTCTTTTAGGTTTCCCACGGAGCCGGACCTTTTTGTCTTCTCACAAGACAAGAAACATCAGAGTGAACTTCCTCAAGACCTTTTTGTCTTCTCACAAGACAAAATCGGACTAAAGAATTCTGAGCTAAACCGCTACCTTAACTTTCCCCATTATTTCTAAAGTATACGCCTTAATTTTAACTGACCAATCAAAACCAACTGTTTCTAAATTCTCCCCAAATAATCATGTCTTACATCAGTTTTTGACAGCCTAGAATACGATGCAATTAACTTTACTTTGAAGATCAATTATTTGACATAAGGTCTCCTCCAACCGATACGGTCGGTAATTCTAATGTACTCTCTGCCACTATACCGTTACGATGACTGGGTCAATTCCACTGAAGCTTAAACGTAGGCCCTTTTATGTTTCAGAGATGAAATAAGAGAAATATCAGAGTGAACTTCCTCAAGATCTTTCTGGCTTGACTATAATAACTTTAAGGCACAATTTATTCAACTTTAGGATTCAGTACTTCTTCAAAATTCGACACATTACAGCAATTTAATAATGTATTTTACGCACAGTATATCACGGCATTAGGATAGTATTGAGCGATTGCATTGTAATTATCTTGTTGCGTGATGACTAATCAAGCTGCAACGAGCATTACATTTTTCATGTACATTGGGCCTTGCGTACAATGCAAGTGGCAGACATCACAGTGCCACAGGGGCTCGTATCGTTACTTACAATTTACCTGTCGTACATGTACTACATAATACCTACAAGGGAGGACACTTCTCTCCTTTCTCGCGCGACCTATTTAAGAATAAACGCTGATATTTCAAGCTACATTTCGCGTAACGTAATAAATTTGGTACCGATTTTTAGCTCAGGCATTCGATTTTGTATGCGTACCCAAAGTTTGGCTTACTACCATACCTTTAAGGAATGCGAGACTATTTTCCCACGCTACTGCCCGACATGGCCCTGATCGCGCCCGCTTAATATGCAAGTGAAATCCCGCTGAATGGAATACTGTCCTCTCATTAGTTAAAAGAAAAAGACGTCCTGCATTTGTTTATAATTTATTTTCAGTGTACTTAAGTTTCAAGCAAAACTGAGGTAATATGAGACATATAGTTACGTATTAGCTTTATAAAAGTGTTGAAGTATATTTCTCACGTGTATGATCTTGCTTTTCTTAATAAAACACTAATGAAGAATATCTCATGTCTTTCATCACGTGACCGATGTCTGACAGCACATGACGCTAAAATAGCGTTTTGATTAGCGTATCTAACTTGCATATATGGCGTCACCATTCGGTATAAACCATACAGTATACGTTCTTTTCAAAATAATCTAAAGGTGCAAATGAATATTTATTATTTTTCATGCGTTGTGTGTATGAACAGAGGGCCATTTTGTTATAAGGGACCGACCATTTAACTCTGGGGGTGGGGATGGCTTGGAAGGTCGTTCGAGCCGTAATATTTTTTCATTCATCTCTAGGTAACTTTTGTTTTCTTCATCTAATAAGATCGATATAATAGATTTGTATTTGCTATAAATCGGAGGAATACTATTTTGTTTCAAGCTATTTAGGAGCCGTTTTGTTTTCTATGTTTTTTCCTCAAAACAACACACACACACATACACACACACACACCACCACCACCACCACCACCACCACCACCACCACACGAAAATTAAATGGTCTGTCCCGAAGATGTGTTTTGTACCCAGGTCTATCTTCAGGATTTGTAACAGCTGTGTAAATGTATCGGTACTTTCCTGTTCTACAAAAACTCATGTAAAAGACTCCACTAATCTTCTTGATGCGGAAATTACTCTCTCTGATCGTATGCAGCTGGCAGAGCAGCTAGAACAGTGCCTAGAATTACAGAATACAATACAGTATGCCTGTTACAATGCAATTAAAAGATAAGTCAAACTAGAGTGTGTTTATCTCTAATTTACAGTTATAAATTTGCGCTGAGAATTTATATTCACTGGACGATTTCGTGAAGTTTTCTACCTTAAATAAAACAACTGCGGGAGCGTTTACCCAGCTCGCCTAAATAACGTTCAAGCCGGTTTTCACTCTATTTGTGGACATGTCACAGCCCTCCCACCAAAGTAGTGCTTGCTAGAGCTTTAGAGATGTCTCCCCCACCACCACCACCACCTCGAGTTTCTAAATACTGTAATATGCGATGGAGTCTCTTTACCGAGCGAATCAATCACTCGCGTGGGTTCGGCTCGAAGTCACTTGTTTTCCCTTTATTTCCAAGGTCTTCTTGACAGCAATCGTTGTCACCTGGAAGTCCTAGCAACGTGCCAAGACTATAAATTATTTTCCTTTAATCAATCAATGACCACAAAATATCCCAGCTTCACGTCTGCATCACAGTTACATGGCAACCTCACAACTGCATGGTTTCTCCTTGTTAGATTTCCGTAACGTAGCGCCGGTACTTAAATACCATAAAATACAAATCACAACTCAAACACCAAATACAGGGAACTCTTTTCCTACTCTATCCCTGAATCAGTCGAAGCATGATTTTGAGCCTCGTTTCACATGTGACTTTACACCATATTTACCATCATGCTAATAATAAAAGGCGTCTCGAAGTAATGGAATAATCCCTTCTTCATTATTCCATTGTACAAAATTGTATTCCCTATCACAAATAGATCACATGGAGATACAGAATCAATCAACAACTTTAGATTTTAATAGGAACTACTTGGCTCATGCCCACTTATCCGGCTCTGACCTGAACTCAGCTATGAAACTAAAACCATGCTGTTATGTATATTTAATTTAATTGTTTGTTTGTTTTAAATTTTTTAAATTCCATTACATGCTATTGTAATGTAACATTGTTTACTGGAGTTGACATTGTCCAAAAGTTGAGTTCAGTTCTGTTTGACCCGACTGACTTTTTTATTTTTTATTTCATTGACGTAAACAACTAATAATAGAAACGATGTATCTAGTTGCTGACCTTGTTTCAAAATCAGTGACGGTTTTGGTAAACAACTTTTTTTTTAGTTTTTTTTTTATCTTTCTCAGAGTAAGAATCATTAAGGTGAGTCAAGGTCATACTTGGATTACGTGATATTAACCATCTATCAATTGGCAACAAACTTCTATTTTTTCCAGAAGAATGAACTTTTGACCCTCATCCGGGTATCTATTTTGCGTCTTATTTAGTTGTATAACTGATTTTTTGATAAAGGTTTTGTCAGTTGGGTTTAAAACTCTTGATATGTTAAGTTGTATTATGTTGTGACCAGTTTGGGATGAATTTTATTTTCTTCAAATTATTGAATTCAAGTGATTATTTTCCATGGAAATACAAAGTGCTCTGACAAAATTCTTGGATAAAGACATTCGTTGGAATTTATACTGAATTCAGTACTGGAATAATATTTTCTGTGATTCAACAAGAGACTGTTGACACAGCAGCCCTTCGCTGACCATAACAGACCTTCAATTTCGGATTTCATCGGGACTCGAGCTCAGTTTCATTCAGGACTTTTTATTACTAGGACTTCTATTTTTTAATTCTTGGATTATTTTTGGATTTAATTCGTAAAACAGTAAGTTCTTTTTTCTTAATTTTTCACTTTGTTTTCTAGGGAAATAAACTATTTGTTAAATTTTACAAAGCTTGTTGACCTCTCTCTTTTCTGTTACTTATTTTAAGAGCATAGACTAGTAACAATGCCATCATGACATCTCATCAACACTGCACTCAGTGACGTTTGAGTCTAGAGACTGGATAATTATTCGGGCTGAGAAATATTTCCCCAGCACCGACTTCCCATAAGCAAACAACTAATCACTAAAATCTAATAAATCTGTAAAATGGAGACGTAAATAAAAATGGCGTATACCCTAGATTTATTACAATATCAATCACTTTAATATCTATTAACTCTATCAACCATTATTAGTGTAATATTTGATATTGTCTCTAATAAAAAAGAATTTTGTGAAAAGAATTTTGATCCGAGGTATCTCTCTGTTTTCAAAGTTACACACCAAAAGTTAGGTTTCTAGGTTCGTACTCCCATCCCTTCAGGCACAGTTTCCAGTAGGGCATGTTCCCTTGCCTTTCTTCGTTTTTCTTGAACTCCGAGTTTTGAATCATTAGTTACCTTTGTCTCTTTTGTGTGGGTGCTTTCTTCGTATATGCATTTATTTTTGTTGCTTGTTTTTAAACCCTGTATTGCTGTTAGGGACAGGCGCGCATATCTGTATTTAATTTGATTTTTTTTTTTAATCTATTTGTTTTCGTTGGTTATGTTATTTTACAGAGATCCAAAATGTTGTAATAATAGTCTTTTCAGGTTTAAAATATAAAATAAATTGAAAAAATCTCTTGTACAGAATTCCGATGTTTGTCACTCGGCCGTGAATGAAAGCATTATAGTCTTGATTCTTACGAGCTTGATGTAAGCGGAATGAAATCGTTATTGAAGCAAACTTAATTGAACACACGTCACTTTATAGTCTTACGAACTGAAAAAGCAAAAACGGATTGAAATTAATTATTACGCAGACGTGGTTGAAAACATTTGAATTCTTTAGAGGTCAGAATGCTATGATAAATTGCTTACTTTTACACTGATCTAATTGAAATTTTCTATTTAAAGGTTGCATTAAACGGATAAGATTATAACTGGCTTTGCTATACAAATCGTCATGTAACTAACCCTCTCAAGCGTTGCGCCCATTCTTCCGTACAGTCCAATAACAAAACATGTACTGTTTGCCAGCCTATATGTAAGCCTGTTTGGCTCTTGCCAGAATACAGTGATCGATGGTGCGTCCTCAAGAGCAATATTATATACATAGCGATCGAAAAGGTAAAGTCAGGCATAGCTTTTCTTTATCTAGGGGGATTTATTTAGGCACTAAGGCGAAGTCAAAATGTTCGCAATATGGCTGGCTGTGATCATAGTTTTCTTATGCGTTCTCTACACCTACATTACAAGAACAAGGGCAAAAAATCCTCTACCCGGTCCGCCGGGATGGCCCATCCTGGGATGTCTCTTGGAAACTGATTCCCGCAATCTCCACTTCAACTTCGATCAATGGTCTAAGAAATATGGGCCCCTGATTTTGTTTAGAATGGCCACCAAAAACATTGTTGTGATCAGCTGCCCTCGCTTGGTCAAGAAAGCCTTGGTGGAAAAGAGTTACTCGGAGGTGCTAAATGACCGGCCGGATTCATTCTTTTCAAAATATATCATGGACGGCTCCAATGGTGTACTATTTGGTAAGTGTCTTTATTTATTCCTCCTCCTTTTTATTCCTCTATTTCTCCTCCCCCTTTCTCCTGTCACGTCTTTTAATAGGTTTTTAAGGCTTTGCAACACACACACACACACACACACATATATATATATATATATATATATATATATATATATATATATATATATATATATATATATATATATATATATATATAATTCTTTACATTTAGCCACGTGCCAAACTTCAAAACCAATGATTGATGTTTGTTCTGAATGTACTCAGAAACGTTTTATTCTGTGCATACGTAATACTAAATAAATAAACTGAGGCGGAATTTAGCAAAACTAAAAACAAATCCCGAACAAAATTGCGAAGCAAAACGGAATTTTTTACAAACTGTACAACAAAGTAAAAGGTTACAATTTACAAATGTAACATTTTAAAACAAATTATACAAAATACAAAATTTAAAATATTAAAACTTGAATTTAGCGAAGATTAAAAATATTCTGGACATGTTTTAAAATTGTATTAAAAAAATGGCAAAAAATTGCCAAAATAATCATGAAAATTTAAAACAATTTTTTTCAAAATTGTAAAAGATATGTAAAAATGCAACATTTAACGTTTTTTAATAAATATTTAAACAAAATTTAAAACATTAAAAAAATTACACAATTGATTTATTCATGCCATAACTGATGATTTAAGCCAATCCAGTACAGATCAAGCCGTCGTTTTTTTTCAAGCTGACGCTCTACATTTTCGTATTTTGCATAGGGTTAAATTTAAAATAAAAGGAATTTTCCAGGCTTTCTTCACTGCTTATACTGGCTATTTAAAAAAGACATTGTATATCTTGGGTGTTATTAAAAGAAATTTAACTTCCCTTTATTTTGGTGTATGATTGATCGGTGTAATTTGGGTTATAGAATATACAGCTTGGCATTATGTCAGGTGTGCAACTATTAAAAAAAACTGCTAGCTCTCCTTGGTTATTGTCACTTCCTAGATTTCAGAGGTAAATTGCAAACAAATGAGGCATATATATATATATATATATATATATATATATATATATATATATATATATATATATATATTGCAATTCATTCACTGCACTTCAAAAGTCGCTGCTGTCTAGTCTGGCAAAATGTGTTTTCCGTATTTCAATAACTGCTAAAGATAGTGTACTTTAGACTAATCCAGGTTAATTTTTCGAGCACATAGGAGCAGGAATTTTTGTTAGCTGTGTGTTTAGATCATATACACTCTTCACAAGCACAATACTCCGTTACGAATCACTGCCATCTCACCTCTGTCTGCGTGGGTTCGAGTCTAAGATTCGGCGAATGTGGATATGTGAGAAAGCTTGCCAGTAGCTTCTCGTGGGTCAGTGGTTCTTTCCGTGGATTTCCCGGTTTCTTCCTCCACCATTAATACTGGCCGCCATGTATAGCCTATCGTGTGCTGAAAAATGGCGTTAAGCCCCACAACAACAACAACAACAACAAGCACAATATCAAAGAAAGTTCAGCCACAGTACTTGAAAGTAGCATATAGGTATGCAAACATTCTCTCCATTGTGCATGTTGCAAACAACTTCACCTTTCACATGTCACTCTCTCAGAAATACATAATAATATATGTTAGCCCCCATCTCGAAAGGTTGATGGGTGATGTCTATCGAAGAATGCCCAAGGCTGATACAAATAGTGGAAAATTGCCTTTAACCGAACGAATTGGTCTACTGTACACAGTAGAAACTCTTCTCGCTCCGGGAGGGTGGGATTGGGTGGATATACCTTGTTTGTTAGACCATACAACAAAAGATCGACATGTTAAGCTCCGGTATTGCACTTGGATCCACCAGTTACGTTAAAGAAAATTATGCGTTAGCTGCAACAACCCATTTTCAAAAACATTAAATGGACGCCAACATATATTTATAGCGCAGTTGCTAGACTGTAATGGGATGTATTTTAGCTAAGGAAAAATGTACCAAAGCACGTATATCATAAATAGAGCATCGAGACTCAGGAACGGCCATAGCAAACGCGAAGCCCGATTTGGAACATTTTGGCGGGGCCCCCTGGATTTACCCCCCCCCCCCTTTGAGAACGTCATTTGGAAATAAACATTTGAACAAGTTTTATATGATATTGAACTTAACATTTTCTTCCATCGCTTTAAAACTACTTTCTCTCGATATATATATTTTTAAAAATTACTAATGCAAGGGCACGAGCGCGGGGCCCGATTGAGCCAAATCAGTCCAATCGGCCTAAGGCCTGCCCTGATGAGACTCTAAGATCTGCTGCAGTGTCTCAGTTTGATACTTCCCACCTTCAAAATTTAACGACCTATTTTTCAAATGTGTACCAAAGGACTGATTTATTTACTTACCTCACATACATGCATTAGCATAATATAATTATCTCTATATGAACCTAGAATACTTTATTATTGAACAAGATGTATTCACCTTGAATTTTCCAGTTATGCTATAGAAGGCATCAAAATAAATAAATTCCTTTTGTACTTTCTTCATTTTTCTATAGTTTTAATGAAATTATGTGCATCAGTTGCAAGTTCAGATGCACCAAAACTATCAGCATTTGTACATGTTAGGCACCAACTTGGGCACAAGTTATAAAATGAATCCACATAGGATATGTTGCATTAAAAAAAATAGGCGAATTACAATGAAAATCGCTGAAATTTTAGTGCAAATGACCTTTCCAGAAACGGTGTAATCACACCTATTTGGTACGTGATCCTACGCAAAAGCCAAGAAGATTAACCAACAAATCATTTCATATTTCGTTTAGTCTTTGGTGTTGTTTATAACTAAAGTCAAGTGACATTTTTAGCAAATCTCAAAGAAAATAGGAAGAAATATTCATGACTCTTTTAAGGACTACAATAGAATACAGGAACAGCCGATTCACCAATATTTTTTTTTAGTGTTATGCTACCTTGTATAGTCATTAAGCTGGTTATGAGTTTACATACTGAGAATTACTGCATAGTCCTTTGAAGGAATAGGTCACTGACCTAAATCAACCTCTATCTTTGTCTTGATCATCACGAATTACTGAGTTTGCTGTCTTTTATGTTTATTTCTTGTTATTTGTTAGGACAATGTTTTACAATAAAACTAGGCCCTTAAAAGCAAGGCCGCGAACAGGATTTGTGGGCCCTGGGAAAAATTCACCAGTAGGCCCCTATGAATTACAACAACAAAACAAAAAATTTGACTTCTTTGCATTCTTTCGCAAGTGTCAAAATAAATATTAATTGCAACACATTTACATCGTAAAACATGCAGTCACTGAAGTTAGTGACACGTGAACAGGACGTTTTGCACGAATGGCCTAGCTACATGTGTAGGTTCTTTATAGCAAAAATAAATAAAAACTAGTAGCTATTTTAACTCTTATATTACAATGGTCTTATATATATATATATATATATATATATATATATATATATATATATATATATATATATATATATATATATAAAACCCATTTTGTACATTAATCATGCTCACACGAAAATCCTGAATTTTCTCACGTATTCTTAAAGAAAATTTTCGGACATGTGTTGGCAACATTACTTACCGTATATTTTAGGTTCATTAGCAACAAAGAATGTTAATTTTTTTTTTTCAAAAACAAGCCATAAGTATTAAATTGGTTTCTGATCTAACTGTAATGCGTTGGCTTCAAGAGGATTCCCACCCACCCCATTTCCGACAACACGATGTGCTTCATCACAGGTCCCAGCCAAGGAGCTGCTGCCACTCGGAACCACTCCTGACACGTTAAGGACGCTCGACGCCTCCGCTTAGGTATAAGAGTGGACGTCCTGTATTTTGTTCACATTCTATAGTTTTGTAAGCTATCTTTCGAACGCAGTCCGGACACTGCGTACTGCTATCTGACAGTAAGTGACATTCTTGACCACAGTTCCTTGAACGGTGACATGTACCCTTAGTGAGTTTAAATTTACACTCATATTTCTCCAGTATAACCTAATTTTGTCGCTCCATCTTACAGTGAGGAACATGTCACTGAGTGTCTTGCTGCTCGAAAGTTGCATCAGTATCATTATACATCATTATGACTTCGACCCTCATATTTCGTTCAGGAATATGATGATAATCTTTCGTTATGCGCAGGGTTATTTTAATTTTGCATCTCTACCGCGTTTAACCATCACGCATCATAGACCCAGATCTCCGTCTCATAATACCACGGCAGAGTCTGGTCCATACTGTTCCCTGGTAGGCCCTTTATAAGTAAGCAATCACGGAATTGACCGGTATGATTGAACAACTCCGTAAAGAAAGCCTAATTTTGCCGCCTCTGGGAACTGTCCGAGTTTATGCCTCACCCTACACACCCGCCCCACACTCCCCCCGCAAAAAGCCTTCAAATCAGAGCCTTAAGAGAAGTTAAAGAATTTTATTCCTTTAAGCAATGGCAAAAGTTTATTAAGATTTGTTTTCTTTTTTGTTAAACAAAATAAATAACTTTTTAATGGAGCCGGATTTTTATATTTTAAAATATGCTTCCCTGAATTTTGCCGCCCATGGCAGCTGCCTTGTGTGCGTAATGGAAAATCCGCTACTGCTTCCAAGTTCGTTACCGTCAAAAATGCATTTGCATCACAATTTTTATATATCCGGATGTTGGATATCTGATAATAGATTTACTGATGTCAACGATCATTTACAGTCAGGCCTGCTGTAGTAACTGGCTGCGCATAAAAAAACCACATGTTTATAAAGGAAACGTCTAATTGTTTTGTATAAACACTAATCAAACCAATGATAGAAAGACCACATGTTCATCAAGGCAATTTCCAGATGGTCCAAAGAGCCATCTTTACACACAGGTTCGATTGTACCTCATTAATGAAAGTATACATTTTGGTATGGATGTTTAATGGTTATATCTGATTTCTTGTAATCAGATCAATGAAAATAATGTGATCTGCACGCCAAATATCGATTGCCATGTGACTGATGCGCAGTCAACCGGTTAGTCTAAAACATGAACGCGTCACTAGGACGGAAACTCCTCGGTAGATAGATTGAGTGAATTCATCATCGTACTTTTATATGAGATCCCCGACCAACAGATTCAGACGTATCAGTTTAAACCAACACTTTAAACTATACTAACATTTTTCTTCTTTCCTCCATTCTGAAGTTCACTAGTTGGACCTCAACCTATATAATAATATCTTCCATTGTTCCTATTGGGAAGCCCCTCCTCCCGAACTAAAGCTAACGTGCTTTCCTATGCGTCTTTTTTCAGCCTCAATATTCTTTAAAGCGCATACCATTCTTCTTTCCCTGATCTTCTTTCGAGGAAAGGTTTAGTGTGTTTACATCAGTTTTTGGATGCATGTGCCATGGGTGGACATTGCCTTATAGTCTTCTTGTCCATATCTTCCAATCCTACTTTGACTATATCCACGATGTCAGCTATGAATCTATTAATGAAAACCACACAGGCTTTGACGGCTGCATCTTTTGGCTTTAAGCCTAATACTTTCTTCACCCTCTGAACGTAATCGTCTTTAATTTTACTTTTCAGCTCTTCGTGTTATAATGCATTCTCATAATCATCATCATCAATCCCTTAACCCAAGAGGTCGTTGGGGCACCACAGTTGACTTTACAAACAATTCTCTCCATCTTTCCCTGTTCTCTACTGCCCTTTGGGAATCTCCAAATCCCATGCTTGTCCACTTCTTAATGCTGTCTTCCCACCTCTTTTTCTGTCTGCCTCTTCTTGTGCACCCTCACACTGTGACTTGCAAGATTGTTTTTGCCAGTCCAGATGATCTTGAGACATGACCATACCACTTCAGTTTGCGCTTTTTTACAGTGGTCAAGAAGTCTTCATAGGATCCGATGGCTCGTTGGATCCTGTTGTGGACTTCTTCGTTGATTACATGGTCAATGTATGAGATGCCCAAGATCTTGTGGTAGCATCTCATTTCAAAGGTTTGAATCCTTCTTTGTAGATCTGATGTGAGCGTCCATGTTTCACAAGCATAAAGAAAGATAGATATGACAATCGAGCGCATCAGCCTTATTTTGGAACCAAAAGCAATGTTGGTATCTTTCCATACTGGTCTCAACCTTGTTATTGCTGCTATTGTCTGGGCAATCCTGCAAAGTAGTTCTGGTTTGGAGCCCTCATCTGTGATAATTGATCCCAAGTACTTAAAGCTTGTGACTCTTTCCAGCTTCTGTCCACTGACCTTTATTTCTCCACTGATGCCATTGGTGTTGTTTGTCATCAGTTTGGTTTTTTCGGCGCTAATCTCATACTGTATGCTGTGGAGATTGTGTCGAGGCGCTCAACCAAGTCAGCCAATTCTTTTTCATCTCCTGCTAAGCCATCAATATCATCTGCGAAGCGAAGGTTGGTGATTGTTCTTCCTCTGATGCTGACAGTGCCCTTGTGGTCATGCAAGGTATCCTCCATGATCCTTTCCAGGAAAATGTTGAAGAGTGTATACATCCCTGTCTGACTCCAACTGTTGTTCGAAACCAATCTCCTCTGCTGCCATTGATGAGGACAGCACTGGTGGCTTTGTCGTAGAGGTGCTCAACAACCTGCACCAGGTTTGAGCTGATGTTGTACTTCCTCATAGTTGCCCATAAGGCTAAATGGCATACCCAATCAAAGGCCTTTTTGAAATCTATAAAGACGTGGTATAGATTCTGATGATGCTGAAGGTATTTCTCGCAAAGGGTCTGAGATTGTAGATTTGTTCTGTGGTGCTCCTTCCAGCTCTGAAGCCTGCCTGCTCTTCAGCAATAATTTTCTCTACTTGAGGCTTTAGTCTGTTGAGAATTATCTTCAGCATGACTTTGCTTGGGTGACTGATCAAACTGATGGTTCTGTAGTTCTGTAGTTTTGGCATAGCTGTAGGTTTCCTTTCTTGGGGAGCACGATGACCAAGGATTGAGTCCATGTGGTGGGTCATTCTCCTGTCTGCCATATCATGTTGCAGATTGTTGTTAGGACTGTGACTATCTCTTCTTCTCCTGCTTGAATGAGCTCTGCTGGTATGTTGTCAATGCCGGCTGACTTTCATTTCTTTAGTAACCTAACTGCATTTTCTACATCTTCACGAAGAATGGGGTTGTCATCAATTTCTTCTGCCTGAGGGCAATTTAGTACTGCTTGATCTCCTTGGGTCTTATGAGTGTACAATTCTGTGCAGTATTCTGTCCATCGCTTGAGGATCTCTTGATCTTCTGTGAGGCATTTTCCTGATTTGTCTTGGATGGTGGTAGTTTTCCATTGTTTATGGGTTGTGAGATCTTTCACCAGTTGATATGCCATTTTGATGTCATTTCTACTCAGACTGTCTTCGATTTTGCAGCACTGTCTTTCTATCCAGGATTCATTTGCCTTTTTCATGCCTTTCCTGATCATGTTGTTTATCTCTTTGTATTTTCTATTCCTTCATGATCTCTTTTTCCCTTTTTCAGTTCTCTTCTTTTGTCGCATAGTTCAAGGACATCTGTCGTGACCCAAGGTATCTTTGTTCGACGATATTTGCCAATGATCTCGCTAGCTGTGCTAGTCACAGCTGTGTTGAATGTGGTTGTTAAGGACGGTGTCGGTGTCTTGGCTGTCTAGGTCGGTGTCTTGGCTGTGCAGAGTTATCAAAGGTACAAATTTACCACCTATCATTGCTTGGAAGGCTTCTGTGACTTTTGGATCTTTCAATTTTTCTGATTCTTGGTTGGTTAGGCTTTTTGATCATTTTCAGGTGGAGGCGAAACGTTGTCATTAATAAATCATGGTTACTTCCAATATCTGCTCCTGGAAAACTTCGTGTTCTGGCGATATTCAGCCCTGTGCAGAATCACTTTTTCACCAAGATGTAGTCAATCTTGTTGTGATGTTGTCCATCTGGACTGTGCCAGGTCCATCTTCTAGATGCTTTGTGAGGGCCAAATGTGTTGTAGGCAGCAAACTCAAGAGCCCGAGTCCTCTTTCATTTGTTCCTGCATTGCAGAAGGGTCCACAGGTGCTTTGCCAGTTTGTCTGTGAATCAACTCCCACCTTTGCATTCCAGTCTTCTTGTACAAACAGAATGTCCTTCTTGGGTGAGTTGTTCACAATGCCCTTGTGGACAAGAAATCCAACGCCATGACTGTGTTTGTCCCCTCTTCCGCTGAAATAGAGCCTATGCCCTTCATCTGTTGTTATTTCGCCAAAGTTTTTCCAGCGCACTTCGCAGAGACCAATAACGTTCCAGTTGTACCACTCCAACTCATGTGTACGTTCTTTCAACTTTCCCACAGCTCTCAGTGTTCTAACGTTCCATGTACCGATGATGATGTTGTCTCTCCCACGGATCTTGGTAGTGGGGGCACCAGTAGCATACTTCCTGGTGTGCAGCGGAAGGCGCGGCCATTGTTGACCCGGGCTGCGACCGATCCGGTATGGAAGAATTGTTAGTTGTCTTCATGTGGTGTGTCAAGGGCATGATACATCCAGGCGGAGCCCATCCCTCTCCAGACTGGATGACCACAGCCGAAAACCACTGATATAATGTGGCACGCCCTGGCCCCGAGCACATGCATTCTGCCTACAAGTAAATCCCTAGATATTTTTTAATCTTCGTCTCTCCTTAGTTAATTCCATCTCTGTTATTGTGTATAAGATCTAAGTCTTCTGTTTGTTTGTTTTATTGTTGTTTGTTTGTTTGCTTTTTTTTTTAGATTGTTACGCCTGACGCTTAGAGTCTTGTACTTGTCAATTTCAGAATTTTTGATTGATTTTTATTAGTAATAGTGCTTACTTCTGGAGCAAGGAATCTATTTCTGACTCATTTACCCATAAGAGCTTCGGATTATCAGTGGTCAGCATTTGATTGACTATTGTGGAGTTATGTCCAGGTTGTGGTCAGCATTTCATTGATTATTGTGGAATTCCGTTCCTGTCGTGGTCAGAAAATGGTTGATTATTGTGGAGTTTTGTCCGTTTTGTGGTCGGTATTTGACTATTATGGTGTTCGTTCCGGGTTATGGTCAGTAATTGACTATTGTGGTGTTCTGTCCAGGTTGTGGTCAGCAATATTAATGCAGAGTTTGTCGGGGTTGTGGTCAGCAGTTGATTAATTATTGTAGAGTTCTGTCTAGGTTATGGCCAGCAAACTGATTGACTGTTCTGGTGTTCTGTCCGGGTTGTTGTCAGCAATTAATTGATTATTGTAGAGTTCTGTCCACGTTGTGGTCAGTATTTGATTGACTGTTGTGGTGTTATGTACGTATTTTGGTCAGCAATTGATTGATTATTGTGGAGTTCTGTACGGTATGATACTCTGAGTAATGCAGGATCAGTGCTCTTTTCGAGGAATGAGTATAATAACAGCATTAGCGACATAAAGTTTCCTTCAACATACCGCTTTTGTCTTGATACCCATAGTATTTTTTCCTGGATAAGTTCTGTTCTTCATGATGTAAAGCTGTGTGCGATATCTCTTTGTATCTTTTTGGTTATGCCAATCAGTTCCGGATATACCAAAATTCTCCAACGGTTGGTGCTGCATCATAGGTTTCTTTCTCCACCTACCTTATTCCTTGCCCTTCTTCTTGTCATGCTTTCAACAGTATCATAATTATATGTTTATTGTTTTGAAGGTAAATATGGACAAGCTGCAACTCCGTTAAAGAAGATCTTGCACAAAGGCATGAACATGTATGGCCAAGGTGTCCAGCAGTTTGAGATCATGGCACAGAAGGAGCTGGAAAGTCTATTGAAGAGTGTCACAGATCAAACAGGAAAAGATTTCAATCCAAGAGAGATTATGATAAGCTCTGTGGCTAACATCGTAGCGATTTTGGTGCTCTCTCTCTCTCTCTCTCTCTCTCTCTCTCTCTCTCTCTGGGTTTCTTGCCACTCATTTATTCTTTATTTACTAAACGAAGAGAAATACCAACCATTATCATTTTGCAGAATTTTGACAAATATCTAGCGAAAATTCCGCATTCCGAATTATTTTTATACAATTCCAGAAGATAAAAATTATATGGGACATAAATTTGAACAGGGTTTTCTATGCCGACACGGATCCGGAGAAAATTACTCCTCTGATCAAACTGCACCGGACCCTGTAAATCGTGCATTTTAGAGTACTATACAAGTTCAAAGTCGGAGCGGGCTATAGTACTTTTTTTTATAGTACTATACAAGTTCTATATCAGAGCGGGTCATAGGAGTAATCTGAGGTAATTTTGTCACTTGGTATAATTTATTTTTCGTTCAGGTTGTTACTTTTATCAACATTAATCTAGCGTCAGCCACCTGTGAATAAAACCGAATATGGTGGCTGACCTAAATTACCATACCATGGAGGAACAACTGCATATTATTGCTGCATTTGCCTAACTTAGGTATGGTAGCACGCACATATCATAAAAAACATAAATTTCAACTTACCTATAAGAAGGAATGTCCATGCTTGCATTGGCTGAATATTTCCACAAAAAGAAAGTTTCCGGTGATTAAATGACCACACTAATGTCAATTAAGTTGAAATCCATGAAAATCAAACAGTACATTTTTTCAAAAAAGAGTATTGTTTAACTTTGTCTGAATTTTATATGCAATGTGGGCAAATAAATGAGCTTTGTAATTTCATAAATTATGTTTCACAAGAAAGTGAAAGGTGTGTCCAGTGTTAGAGATTGTCACACTGAGCCCATTAAACAATCACAAGATTAGCACAAACCCTAAGTGTGAGTGATTATGCTTCTGACATACACAGCAGTTTGGAGAGTCATCTTCAGATAAAGGTAAGCAGTCTTGACAGGTAAGCTGTGCAGGTAAGCTGTCTTGACAGGTAAGCTGTCTTGACTGTCGTTAAAATTGTTCTCATCAGAATTATCCACATAATATGCAGAGGAATCTGGTTGAGCTGGAGGGTGTGATTTGGATTTTTAACGTAGCTTTATAAATTTTCAGTCATATCGCTACTACGTCTGCAATGTGGCAGTTTTTAGTGATGTCTAGAACTGAGGCATCATGCCGCAGACATGTGGCATCATGTACCACCTAATCACATTATCCTGATACCAGGCCGACCAGTCCTAACATTAATCTCTTAATGCTGAAAGCCAAGCGAGGCAGCTGCTAGTACCATTTTCATAAGTCTTTGGTATATGAATCGGCCGGGGTTCGAACTCGCTACTTCCCGCATCCGAGGCGGATGTTCTAACCACTTAGGCCACCGGAGTGGTCATGAGTAGAGGGATTCTAATCCTAGGTAATTTCTTCCAAACGTCAGAGGCTGTAGTACAAGACATCTTTGAAAATGTTGGCTTTTTTCTGACACTCTTTAATTCTGCAGTTACAGATTTAACAGATGATGAAGGCGATTTTTTGACACTTAGAACTCACACGTGCGGGTTTGTCTGTTAAATCTGTTACAATTTTGTAACATTTAGAAGCTGATGATTGATGCGTGAAGATGACATTCTTCTTCTTTGCTAGGCTACCGGCAAGGAAAGATGGAACTCATTTCTTACTGTGCTATTGGACATCATCTGTTATGGTTCTCTTTCTAAAGAAGTGCCATGCATCTTTATCTTTCTCTTGTATTTTGGCTTTCTTAACATCTTTAGGGTAATCTGGAGTTGTTGGATGAGTGGTTTCTGGAATATTTTCTTTTTCTTGGCTGGCATCATTCTACACATGATCAATGGTTGAAGGTGCTACCTGTGAATCCAAAGTTGTCTTGTTAAGTTCTTTAATACCATACCTTGTTACTCATTGGCCAGGGTTCTTCTGCAAGAACATCTGACACTCTCTATTGTATGTACATGGATTTGAATAGATACCAATGTCCAGTAGCTGGGTGACATGGCTTGTATGAAGTGGCAAGACAAAAAGAATTACATTTTCCTTTGTCCAGTCAAGAAGTGTTAAAGATATGACTTATGTCCATCATACAGTATGAGGATGGGCTGGGAGTTATTTCCATCAGCTTTCCACTGTGCTTTGCAAAGTGTTTGGTTATGTAATTATGAACTGTGGTTGAGTTTAAGAAACTACTATCTGACATCTCACCAACAGATCCAAGAGGAATATCTTCTGAACATTGATCATTCCACTTCTTCCAGGAAATACAAAGCATGATGGGATTGTCACATCCATTGATGATTATATTATGTGTTCTTGATGATGTCACTTCCTATAGCCGAATAAGTGCCACATACAACGTTTGGAGGGGAATGCTGAGCGTCGATTCCAGTATCATTAATGTTAGATATTCTTTCTGGCCCGTCTCTTAAACTGTTAACTGTAAGGACGGCTAATATCTCCTTACAATAGTGGTTTAGTACTTCCCTTGAAGCGCATTTTTCTCGAAGCATAGATGGTTTCTATGGGGCTTGTCAAGTTTTAAACCTAACCATCCACACATAAAGCTATAAAACTGGCAATCTCTCAAAGGTCCGTAACTCGGATATTTCTTTCCTCAAGAAACTGCATTGTCTGCTGCAAGGTACTGTTCTGTTGCCTTGGCGTATCCATAACCAATCTCAGCTATATAACTGAGACCATCTAGCAGTTGATGCTCTTCGGCCTCGGCCATTGTGGATATGTGTGAAAACTTGTCAGAAGCTTCCAGGGTTTCATTAGGATTATAGTCGCGTATTGCTCACAGGCTTATGCGACTGCTTGAGGCCCTAGGCTGGGCGACAGTCCCTTTAAGAGGGCGCTTGGCCCCGAGCTGGGCCTTTCTGCATCTTGCCTCGTTGTCCTATCAATGTGGGCGTACCTACATCGCTCCCAAACGGCAGACCCACAACCAGGTCTCCCACCCCAGCCGCATCCCCCACCCCACCTGTCACCAAAGATCAAGTCCGACCTGCTTTATCTCAGCCGGGCAGACTTTGATCAAATCCTTACCAGTTGTGCCTACGGGTGTCCCTATACCAACATTGTGTGAGCCACCTATGTAATTGACCGAATGTTACAGAATTGTAAATTTAGAATATATTCTTATGTTGGAATTTTGCGTACTGAGCGTACTTATATGGGCCGAAAATTTTTCCAATCAGCTGAATGTGAGCCATCCGTTACACTTTAGCACCGCTTAGATATTGTTGGTTGCGGATTTTGAGCCGCCGTCCAAAAGGATCATGATTGCATTGTGGTGGTCTTCGAAAGCCAAACTGCACACACAACATAATTAACCGTATATCAATATCAATTTATTAACATTTAAACCCAATAAAGTTATCCCCACACATAACCCGCCATAGTAAAACCGAACAATTACACCGTTTTAATCCCTAGCACGCATTTTACAATTACAAATAAAATTACAATTACAATTATACTTATCGATTCCACTATTTACAATAATTTTATTAAATGCCGGTAACCTTGCCCTAGTTTAAACACCGTTTAACCAACAAATTATGATCTGGCCTTAAACGACAATATAGTTTAACACATTCTTATAAATTCTGTACAACTATGACACGAAAAAGGATTGAAATCTACCAAGTCTAACAACCAATCAAATCCGTCAATGATACACACCGCAATCAGGTAAAACCTAACATTATTTTAACTTCATTTATCTCTTTTTAAAACTCTTATTTATCAATTATCGCAACTCACCTAAATCCCATTCCAAACATTTAACTAAAAATATTTCTGAAATACCCGGACAAATATTAATCTAGATATCCCTTTTAACAATAGTAACATGCCCCATATTAAGATGGGTTGTCTATATATATATATATATATATATATATATATATATATATATATATATATATATATATATATAAACAAACACAGGTGTAACACAACATTCTAAATACATGTACATATAAACAGGCATAAGACAAAATTCTAAATATATGCATATACAAGAGGTGAAATACAAAATTCTACCTATATGTGTATGTGAAGAGGTGGAATATAAACAATATACATAAATGTACATGTACATGCAAATACAAGGAAATAATTTAGATGTGCCCTTAAGTAACAGATTGTTCTTGCTGGTTGAATATAAAGAGGTGTAATACATATATATATATATATATATATATATATATATATATATATATATATATATATATATATATATATATATATATATATATATAAAGATGTAATACAAATTTTACATACATGTACATATGAGGAGTGTAATACAAATTCTACATATATGTACATATAAAAAGGTGTAATACAAAATTAACATATATATAAATATAAAGAGTGTAATACAAAATTCTGCATATATGTACATATAAAGAGATGTACTACAGAATTATACATATATGTACTTGCAAGAAGATGAAATACGAAATTTTACACATATGGACATGAAAAGAGGTGTAATACAAAATTCTACATATATGTACATATAAAGATTTGTAATACAAAATTCTACACATATGTACATGCAAACAGGTGTAATACAAAATTGTACATAAATGTACATTCAAAGAAGTGTAATACAAAATTCTACAAATATGTACATACAAACAGGTGTATTACAAAATTTTACACAAAGAGGTGCAATGCAAAATTCTACACATATGTACATGCAAAGACGTGTAATACAAAATTCTACACATATGTACATACAAAGAGGTGTGAAACAATGAAATCATGTAAATGGGAATAGCTGCGCTTCATTAGAAGAATATTCCTGATGGTTTCGAATTTGCACCAAAAACTTTCACAAACTTAAGGCGCCGTTGAACCGACATTTTTTAAGATAAAAAACGAACTCATTATCACCTTAATATTTAATAATGTAACTCACAGTATGAATAGAAACACGACCACTGGTAGTTCTTAATAACTGTATTGTTACATACCAGGGGCCTAATTCGTATTATGCTGTAGAAATAAATATTTTGAAGTTTTTAGTCTGAGTTCAGATTTTATGCTTCGATAGGTTTGTGACTTCTTGTTAGCGTTAAATGTTGAACATAACATATTCACGGCTGTTGTGACTTCTTGGCCAAGTTTACGTTAGCATATATGTTGAGCATGACGTATTCACGGTTCTTGTGACGTATTGGCCTCGCTTACGTCAGCATGTAATGTATTTCCGGTTTTTTGTGACTTCTTGGTCTGACTTAATTTAGAGTAAAATGTTAAACATTCTTGGTCGTTGTGACTGCTTGTCCAGGCTTAAATTAACGTAAAATATTCAACATAATGTGTTCACGGTTCACTTCAGTTGTTGACATTGGAATTTGCGAATCGAATTTGTAAATAGTTTTGGAATCCTGTTTTGGGAGTGCAATTTTGTGTATATAATGAACATGACTTTACTACATACGCAGTTAAATGGCTCTGTGGTGGACAAGACTGATGCAGAGGTTATATTGGAATACATGAACGCCCTCAAAGAGATAGTGGAAGTAGCGACAGATACCGTACTTTTGACTTTCCCGTTCTTACGCTTTCTCCCAGTGGAAGTGGGGCGGAAATACAGACGTACAATAGAAGCTAAGAAGGAGCTACTGAAAAAATTCTACCAATCAAACAAGGTACTTACAATTTAATTTTAGGCCCTCCGTCCACGGTGCGTTGTCCGTCCGTCCGTCCGCACTTGTTTGTGACCACTCTAGAGGCCACATTTCTGATCAGATTTCGATCAGGTCTGATATGAAAGCTCGCATCAAAACCTCGGATGAGTTTGATCTGAGCAATATCCACGCATATTAATGAGGCGATCTTACATCTGACTGGTTAAGTATGCGACCGCTCCAGTTGCTATATTTCAAATCAGATGTATGTAAGCTTACTGCGTCGATATCGCGGATGAATTCGATTTTGATCGACATACACACGTGTTACTATGGTGATGCTGCATCTGGTTGACTGAGTTTATGAATAAACTAAAGGTCATATTTCTGATCAGGTTTTGTTCAGATCTGGTATGCAAAGAGTGCAAAATCTTTATGTTTCATTAGTTATATCATGAATAAATCATATATGAACTTTATTCGAGCAACAACAACCCCCATTGTACTCGTTGTCACGAGCAGGTGCAATCTTGGAATACAAATGCCTTACCAAATAGTACACGCCAAAGCAGTCATGTAAGAAGCGAATTTCCTCTTTGTGTCCCATGCTCATTTTGTCACGTTGTCCTTCTGCTACAACATGGGAATCAAATGTGCCAAATAAGAACATTTTTCCATTCTTATTAAATATTTAGTTAGTAATTTGCAAGTCGATTCACGATATATATATTGTGTGTGAGTGATTTGGCTTTAATAATTTGAGTCATATCGCTACCATGTCTACAGTGTAACAGTTGATAGTGATGTCTAGCACTGGAGCGTCATGCCGCAGACATGTTGCATCATGTCTTACCCAGTCACATTATCCTGACACCAGGCCAACCAGTCCTAACACTAACCTCTTAATACTGAGCTCCAAGCGATGCAGGACCATTTTTATTAGTCTTTGGTATGACTCGGCCGGGGTTCGATCCCGCATCCTCCCAAATCCGACGCAGACGCTCTAACCACTTAGGCCACCGGAGCTGCTGTTTGTAATATGATTTTGGTATTATAATTATATTCATCTTACGAAAATTAGCTTGTTTTTAGACTTACGTCAGAGAGAGAAAAAGCTAGCTTTTTCTTGGTTGCAATACACGTTGTCTTAATTAGTTTAAAATCCTAGTTAAACACGGCTTTAACAATCTTTTAGTCACATGGCTACGATGTCTGCAGTGTGAAAGTTTATAGTGATGTCCTGCACTGGGGCATCATGCCGCAGGCATGTAGCATGATTCATTCGCATCGTTTTCATGCATTGAGTATCATCCACTTGTAAATTTCACCTTATTTGACACATACTAGTTGTATTTAACAATGCTAAAATGTACACTTTCAATTGTGCAACAGGAAACATATGAAGTCAGACGTGAGCGTGGATTGGTGGACGTTCTCTTCAAGCTGCAATCACAAGAAAGCCGTGATGGAGAAATACAATGGCTGACTGACTCTCAAATCAAGGCTATCATTCAGGATATTATGTTTGGTGGTATTTGTCAAAACGTTTGCTGGTCAAGGGTTTTGACTGGTGTTGAAACGAATCACGAGAACGACTGGATGGACAGACGTGACCCAGACATGGAGGGGAGCCGTGTGTGTGAACACAAATTCAGAGAAACTTGTCCCTCATTCGAAACGTTGGGAGAGTGAACCCTTTTACTAAAGAGAAACGTTCTACCCCAATCCATACTGTTTTGTTCTTTTAGGATCACAGTGGGCACGTTTAAAGCATAAAATAAGTTCAGTGCAAACTGGGGGTTTGTGGGGGTGTGTGAGGGAGAATGTTCTCATGTAAGGTATACAACGCCCCACCCCCAATTCTAACTGGGATTTTGGGGATTGTCCTCCCCATCCATTAGAAATACGGTCAGAAGTTTTTCTCACATATACAAGAGTTTCTTGACAACAAAAAAGGCGAAACAATTTTCAAATGTGTTATGTTAAGCACTGAACCACCTGTCCAATTCATTCTAAACCCAAAGATTCATATTATCCACAAAATCATTATATATCAAAGTGAAAATGTTGAAAACGATTTGTACGCTGCTCTGTCAATGCAGCTATACATTGGTTTGTGACAGGAGTCCTTTTGCAAGATGCTCCGCGATCGTTGTTTATTCAAACAGTAACTGTTAACCAAATCCCATAGTTGGGAAGAACATGCTTTAATGTTTGTTATTAATATTAATGAGAAAATAATGGGGATTTCATTTTAATGTGATCGTTAATTCCTGTCCCCTAAATTTTCAGTGATGCCAAATGAGCGCGTTCTTGAAGAACTCAGGATTTTGTCATCTGGACTTAGTTATAGTATGAGACAGACTATAGCATTAGACTTTGGCAAATATGAGACAGATTATAGAACTTGACGTAGTCAAAATATGAGAGAGATTATATCATTTGAACGACTTGTAAGTGGTAACATTTGCCTCACATCGATTAAATATTACTATTGCACACCTGGTTAACTTTGACTTCAACCGCACTTATTCCAGCCTTTCTCGGCAACCAGTAGATCTTTTAAAACGCTTTACATGACCTTGGTTGTGACACATGTTCGAAAAGGCTGGATAAAGTGTAAGGAATGCAATTCTTCCAATAAAATACACATGCTTAAGAGTTTGAAACAGCACATCGAGTTTCAAAGTTTTAGCGCATGTTTAAAACTGCGTTCTCTTGATATTGTTGGAAATATGTACGAGATTGAAAGATCAAAACGTTTGTCGATGACAATTGTCAGGACATGAACAAGGGGAAGTAACTTGAGAGGAGACAACTTGTTAAATTTACTGACTGGCATCTGACAATCGTAATCAAGGGTATTCACTTTTCATTAGAATTGCTTATCCAAGGCTTGCGGGTTTAATGCCTGCCAAGGTAAGACCTGGTCTGGGTGCCTCGGTGTGCCCATGGGAAATGCACCTAGCTTCCATTTTCTCGGCATGATATAGCCAATATTGTGCAAAAAGTGCAGCTAAAAAACAACCAAACAGCTAATTAATTATTTTCTCTGACTTTTAACTCATACGTTTCGGTTATTTTTAGATAACCCCTCTTTCCCACCTATCCTATCTACAACCTATGTCTTTGTCTTTGCTTGGCTACATGGATATTTCTTTTAAAAGAACCAATGATCATAAAATGGTCTCACCTGACAATTTGCATCTTTTCAGGAATAGCTAGCACCACAAATAGTATCCTGGCCATTCTACTTGTTCTTCTTCATCACCATGAGTGTGTAGACGGGATATACAAAGAAATCATCAAAGTTGCTGGCCTAGAGAGATATCCAAGCCTGAAGGACAGACCTGCCATGCCTTACACAGAGGCCGTAATACTAGAGGCACAGCGTTACATCACAACTGTGCCAATAGCCGCCCCTCACCGGTATGTCATTTGTCTTCAGGAGCCATGATGGCTCATTTGTCTGATTGTCTGAATTGTGACCAGATTGTCACGGGTTCACAAGTGTGTGTGTGTGTGTGTGTGTGTGTGTGTGTGTGTGTGTGTGTGTGTGTGTGTGTGTGTGTGTGTGTGTGTGTGGTTTAATGGTATTACGACTTTTGAAGATTATATTGTGCAGAGGCAAGAAAAGTGCTTTGCCAAAGGACACACACACGGTAACTTATATCGGATTAATGCCATGGTGGGAATCGAACCCACATCGTTGTTCTCAGGAGTCGAATTCTTTAACCACTGAACCACAGCGGGTCGGCGCTGGTTTGAATTATGTCGAGACCAAACCAAATCTACCGCCATGGGCAAGGCATATTGTCCCATTTACCTAGGCACGATATTGCCTTTCAGGTGTTGATTTCCTGTTAAACACAAAACAATAATAATAAAAAAAATTTAAAAAAGGATACCCCCCCCAACCCGCCCCCCCCCCTCAAAAAACAAACAAATCATTTGCTTTCAACACCCGGAGAATTACATACCGAAAAAGGTTGGTTGTGATTAGAGACTACGACACGTACACACCCTAAACCGGTCTTCACGCTAAATCGTTCAGGACCTTGCGACTCACCCTAATGGCTAGAAAATGCCTAATACATGCTACAAAAATACGATGTCGCAGTGCTTGCATGCAATGAAGAGACTGTGATAAATGGAGGAGAATGTTCCATTTGACGATAAATACTTTCTTGCCCTTCTATGCACACTTATGAATGATATCCTTTCTTAGATGTACGACTGGTTAATCATATGATGTTAGATTAGAGGATATCGGTTCCGTAAATAATATAGGATCGTTTCAAATAATATCAAGAGGGCACTGGACCCCACTGGATAAAATTAGTTCCTAGGAACGTAAGAGTTTTCTCCCTTTGTATCTCATGGCTGCCATTTTATAGGCTAACGGTACTACGGTAGGTCTAACACCACCAGTTAAATTATCAAACATCGTAATCATATTAAGCTCATATACATTTATATTCTTGAAACTCAAACTCACAGTTGACACTTTGTTTCATGCTTGACATCTGTCCTTATTGCTTTTTGCTGTGATGAGATCAATATGCTCCACACTGACTTGGCCGAAAAATAAATGTGCTTGACGTGGATCAGTGATGTCAGCAATTTCAGAATGCTTCAAAAACAGAACTCGGATATTTTTATCTATGTATAGGCTGTCCGTAAGAGTTCAAAGGAACGCCATCACAATCCTGACTGTACAGTGCCGATTAATTATAGTATAGTTCTAAAAATGAAAAGCTAAACATTTAAAGCAAATTAGGAAGATAAACGCTTACAAATAAAAGGTAAATATGTTGATCTGCAATATACAATATGAAAGTTAAATATCTTAAAATGATTTAATAGGTCAAACAAAACAAAACTATAACATCTTTCAGATATCCTTCAAATATAGGACCAATATTTGTTATATAAACCGCATTCTTTAAAAGTTCCAGATTTCCTTAATAATGAAAGATTCCTTGCTAACTTCAAATAAAAACTATTAAGTCTCAGATGATGGAAATTGATTCACTTGATAAAATGTAACCTGACTGTGTTCTGTGACGAGAATGTGTTCTGCTGTTAGTGGAAACTGGCAAGGTATGCACTTCAGCCGAGGTTCACGCTTCAGGAGGAATGCACGTTGTTCTGTAAGCAAGTTTCACAATATCACCGCATCTCTCCATTTTGTTTGTATCAGTGGTCCAATGATGGGTTTTATGTTACGAAGCTTGTTTGTGGACTTTTACATTTCACATATATTGCCAAGTATATAGAACGTGACGATTTGTATAATATTGGTAAGCCATAGCATGGAGTCTTCCATGACGACGTAGCAACATTGGCTTCTTTATCTGTATCTGTACTATTAATAATAGCATTGTGACCAGGCAACCAACATAACAGAATACCTCTACCGGATATAACAAGCATGCGAATCATGTTTGTGTAAGGTTCGAGATACAAAAGGATTGTAAA
>JAECUM010050019.1:0-15594 GCA_016617855.1 Megalonaias nervosa | reverse complement strand
TTAATGTCTACTTTGTCCAAGAACAAATGGTGCCAAACTGACATCCAATATGTGAACCATCTTCTTATCACTGAACAATATAATGGTTGACAGTTAAAATAAAGAAATGGTCTTATCTTGAATTCCTTCAAGTTCTTTTTGCCCAGTAGAGCATCAGTACCTTTGATAGACTTGTGTGAGTGGGTTGATGGGAGATAAACAATTCATCAGTTGCAATTGCAAAAATGAAACCAAAAATTAGAAAAACTTTTATCTAGTAATGAATATTTGCAAAAAATGATTATAATATCTCTGTGACATGCATAAAAACTGAAAAAAGATATTTTTTTGCAGTCAAAACCACCAGAAAATTCAGGACCCGCAACACCTGAAGATGAAGAAGAGGAAGACATTCCTCCACCTCCAATTGCAACCAGACCAGACAAAACAAAATCTATTGTAAGTTCAACCCCTAGTCATATATGTATATATGTATATATATATATATATATATATATATATATATATATATATATATATATATATATATATATAGGGAATATGTCCTTGTGCCAGTTTATACATAGAAAATGTTTACAAATTCCTGTTGAATTAAAAAATTGTCATGTATTATGTTTATATATCTAATCTCTGTAGAAACAATCAGACCATTTCCCCAGTCCACAATTTTAAGTACCAAAAATTTTTTTAAAAATTCTGTTTTTGAAGAAAAGGAAACAAATATATAAAAATAAATCGACAATGGTTTTTTTTTGAAGGATGTCATTTCTTTTGTGAATGGAAATAATGTTTTTCCTTTTTATTCATTATATAGCATAGTGACCTTTCTCTTAGTATCTCACACAGTTTATTCTATGCAGACCTAATGAATTCAAGAAGCACTATAGGCAAACAAGAAATCGTGAAGTTAGTGATTTTGTGTCTGTTTTATGTTACATTAATGCGAACATGAAGTGAATATGGCATTCATTTTAAATCCAGATGCTACACACACTGCATACCGACTTGCTTAAAATGGCAAGACTAGAGTTCTAACCATCGCCTTCATCCGACATGGACAATTTAAGTGAGTTGGTATGCTGGATGTTTTCTAGTTGTATAGAAGATATTTTTTTGTAAGATTCAGAGATACAGATCTCAATGGAAATGTTTGGAATCTAGCAGCTGATTTGAATAAATGTGAACACTTACTTTGCACTGCTTTTACATTCAGTACACAAAACCAATTGAAGAGGATAAGCCCAATGGAGCAGTATCTGGCATTAAAAATGACAAACCAAAGAAGAAAAAGATGACAGATGAAGAAATATTAGAAAAACTCAGAACTATTGTTACACTTGGAGATCCAAATCGAAAATACACAAAAATGGAGAAGATTGGTCAGGGGTAATTATGCCGTATTTTCTGGATTTTCGTTACTTATTATCTGATTTTAGATTTAGTCTGAATTTAACAGAATACCGTATATACTCATTTACCAGTTGAGTCAAACTGCAAACAAAATAGCCCCTGATCTGCCATAACATAATGCACATCAAAGTCTATATTGGTTGTTCTACTCTTAATGTACTGCATAGACCCAGATCATGCAACATCAGATTCGAGTCCATGCAGTTTACAGTTGGACTCTAATTACATATGAGTATATACGGTACTGATAATTCATTGTTATTTATGGGGGACCGATTTTTGGTATTTACTTTGGTTGTAACAAACCACAAACCATTAACGAACAATGATTTCTATATCGTAACAACAGGACTTATTCCCCATTCCACAAATTTAGGTACTGACAAGAAATGTCATTTTTCCTGTAGTCATTAAAACTGATACCCAACAAGAATAAATTAATTCACAGTATAAGACACATTTGGAGTCTACTGGGTGCTAATTTCATTTTAAAGAGCAATAGAGATGTTGAAATATCTTCTAAGAGTCTAAAAATTACCAATTTTATAAGTTTTTTGGGCCTCCTTGTTTTTCAGCTTTGTTCCCATCGATCTCTCAGAAACATTTAAATTGAAAAAATCTTGACTTAACTCTCTTGATCATTGTTGAATGAATTCATGTATATTGGTTGAAACACACATAAGCATATGGTGCTGAAAATTCAGAGGTTCAATGAAATATTTAAGACAAGGATTTGAAAACAAGCATGGATAGAATTTTAGAATTTAGCAGGAAAACAGTGCTGTTTGTATTTCTCTTGATTGCCTGGTTTGTGACTTAATTATTAGTCTGTCATATGTCTGAATTCAATGCTTGTGTAGTTTGGGTATTTCTTTGAGAATAATTCATTTATAAATTTACCAGTGTGAGATGCAAAATAATTCACTTGTGAACCCGTAGATTGCCTTCGTAATAGTCATAGAAGAACAAATTGAATCAAACTGCAAGCAACATTTTTACTGCTCCAGTGGCCTAGTTGTTAGACCATCCACCTCAGATGCAGGAGGTTGCGGGTTCAAACCCAGGCCGAGTAATACCAAAGACATCTAAAAATGGTACAAGCTGCCTTGCTAGGCGTTCAGCATTGAAAGGTTATTGTTAGAACTTGTCAGCCTGGTGTCAGGATAATGTGACTGGGTGGGACACTGATTCTGCATGTCTGCAGCATGATGCCCCAGATCTAGACATCACTGTAAACTGTCACAATGCAGACATCATAGTGATATGAATGAATAATTGTTAAACCTATATTAAAAATCCAAGTCACACACACACGTTGAGTCTGACCTACTGTCACATCATACACTGCCAGATCAGGGTCTGTGTTTGTTTGTTCTAATGATTACAGCTAACAAACTGTTTAGAATCAGATCTGCCAGCACATAATGTGCCAGCAGATCTGCGTCTATACAGGTTGCAGTTGGACTTGATTTATAAGCCAAAATATACTTTAAGGACAAGACAGGTCAGCTGTGATAATTATTCCTTTGTATTTCATCGAGTATTCAGGATTATTCCTGTCTTTGTTTTAAACAGACCAACATATACTCCTGTATTCATTCATTACAAGATTTATATGATAAACAAATTTGTTTAATTTGCTCAGTCCAGTCAATGAAACCACAAGTTGAATTATCAGTCTTGCATATCTAGTGGATTCCTTGTATTAAATGGTCCAGTCTTTTTTGGCTTGGAGGCATTTGGGTCCTTCCATGCTTTTGGAATAGTGTCTATTCTGTTCTACCAAATGTAGTTTGTATTACTAAAGTAGTAACAAAATAAGTTTCAAAAATTGGTAACAGAGTATAGATCCAGTGGCCTTTCATGTGAACTGTAAGTGTAGTAGGCAGCTCAAATTTAGTCAAATGATTAGACCTTCTAGTGGTTATCTCTCTTGGATATTGTTCTAATAATGGTAAAATTTGAAAATAGAGTTGAAAATACAGTCTTTTAAAATGAAAACAAAATAATTTCTGAACAAATATTTTACATGTTAAATATAAAGTCTCTTTTGACCTACAGAGAGAAGAACATTTAGAAAAATATAAAGATTATTTATGCTTTTATGTAAATTAGTAACACTTCTACCCTCCAAGCCATCATTGTTCTCAATACTTTGATTTTTCAGTGCATCTGGTACTGTATACATTGCAATAGAAGTGGCAACTGGTCGAGAGGTGGCCATTAAGACCATGAATTTATCTCAGCAACCAAAGAAGGAGTTAATTATCAATGAAATCCTAGTTATGAGGGAAAATCAAAACCCCAATATAGTCAACTACCTGGATAGCTATCTTGTTGGGGAGGAATTATGGGTAAGTGTAAATGAAAGTGAAAGTGCATAATTCATGTTCAGTGTCTGATTTATCCTTCGTACATATAGTATTTGAAATCTCATTTCATAAATATTTTTACTGCCATATTTTCCAGGATCCAGTATATTTTAGAATTGGGTTGTAAAAGAAAATGATGGTGTTAACTTCAGAAGGCCAGAGAAGACACTTTAGATATTTAAGTTTTGGCTTTAAGGCTTCTTTTTCTCAGTCATTAATGATTTTCCTTTTGTAGTTATTTTCTGAAAGCAGAAGTAGAACATGTCTTGATATACTTTGCATTAGCAGCCCACTGGGCTGCCTGAATTCAGCATATAGTAGCCCACAGTCAGTGTTCTGGTAGCCATTGGGCTCAAGGGGTATGCCTTGATATCTTTTGCAGTAGCAGCCCACTAGGCTACCTGAATTCAAAATATAGTAGCCCAGACTCAGTATTCTGGTTGCCACTGGGCTCAAGGAGCATGCCTTGATATTCTTTGCAGTAACAGCTCACTGGGCTACCTGAATTCAGCATATAGTTGCCCAGACTCAGTATTCTGATGGCCACAGTTTTCTGGGCACAAATTGTGATGTCCTGGGTAATATTAGATAACTGTACTACCTGAATTCAGCATAGTGTAGCCCAGAACCAGCATTCTGGGCACAAATCATGTACTGTTTCAAAGTTTTGAGTGTAACTGAATTTTCTTATTGCCAAACTTAAATGAACAGTTGAGCTACCACTTTCTTGTTGAAAAAGGGAATGGGGGTGGAGCATTGGGCGGGAAAATGATGGGGGAGCTTTAAGTTTTAAAATATAGCAAAATGATCGGCCTTAGTCAAGATTGGAAAAATTTCAGAAAATGGGGCAAATATAAAATTTATTAACAGTAATACTTTGACTGCTACTATTGCATTTCACTGGAGGGGAGGAATCATTACCATTGGTTCCTCTGAATACTCATTTGAGTCCACCATGATGGAAATTACATCGTCATCCTGAGCTGCTTCAAAGGGGGTGAGGTTGTCATGAGGCTGTTCAATGGGGGAGGGGTAATGAGAATATACCTACTTGTTGTCCCCCTAGGTGGATGGGATCACTGATCTCTTCATGATCATCTATGAGGTGAATGGTTGCTCTCTTCCTTTCCGTGGGCCCATGCTAGGGGCGACAGCAGATTCACATCTGCACTACCTTGAAGCCAAGGAAGGGACATTCATGGCACCATGGGGGTGTGGTGGAGGTGGGGAAGGAAGATGCACATATCCCCATCTCCCATAGGAATTAAACAGAAACTTCGAGATGGAGATACCAATCCAATCCCTCATCCTAGTCAGACTAGTACAACCTGTCTCTGTGTCCAGATAATATAGGGTGAGGGTATTGACCTGATCCTTGTCCCCAGACTGATAATCAAAGCCTTGTGACTGGTATTCAGAACCCTTTGACCAGTCACCAAAGACCGGTGCAGCAGTGAAGATCTGATGAACAAGCACACATCAAATTTATATGACTGACTCTGCAGCTGCTACCACTCAGGAAGGCATGATTTGCTAATCTCTGTCACCGAGACTTAGACCTTGAGAGGGTACTGCTCACTCCTAAATGGGAGGCATGACCACCTCTGAGATGTTTTCCCTCCCTTTAGAGGTGCCCATGGATTGATCTCTCACTGGCACTTATGGCATCTTAATGAGTATCAGGGATCCTTGGGCCTTTGGTGACATACAGACCATGGGAGTTAACATTCCTGCCACCAAGAGGCAGCAGTCTTTCCCAAAATGGGATACTAAGTAGGTTGGGTATATGTCCCACATTGTCTTCCTGTGCCCACATTGCCTTCCTGTGCCCACATTTGCCCACATCTTGCAACATGAGAAGTTATGAAAGAAATCATTTGTTTTTTACACAGAACAAAAATTCATGAACTCCCAAAAAGGACAGGCAATATTTACCATAGCACCAGAACGATGAAGGAAGATCAAATTTACTGAAGCACCACTTGATAAGCAGCATGCAGAATGCCTGAAATTCATGAAAGAACACAGATAATTCTCATATAATAGAAGGTTCCAGCATTACATAGAGATATGTAAAATGAAACCATTTAAAGACAAAAATGGAGGCCAATTTCAATGAGCCATATAGTGCACATGTACTGTATATGTCATCCAAGGAAAAAAGAGAATGGTATTATATATGTTGGCTTTGGCTAAGGTGTCAGACTGGGATCATGTTATTTTCAATTCTGGTCCTCAAATATTAATTGGAGGAGGGAATAAATAGCTTACATTGGGGACTAAGAGTCCCAGAAAATGTAAGCAATACAGTTGTTGAAGGTAAGTATTACATAATTCAAGTTATTTTTACTCCTCAAAAGTTTTTATTTTTTACTTGTATGAAATGATGAAATAGTAAACAATAGAACTTTTTTAAAAACAAATACTTGTAAAACAATTACATAAATTATTTCCAAGTCCCAGTTTATATTCTGCAGGATCAGTTTTCTTCATACAAATTCTTGAGGCTACAAGTGCAGTCCAGTTCCATAAATCCCAACACTTTCATCAGGATTTATTTGTTTGCTAGCAGTGATGATAATGAATAATTATTGTAGATTTTAATTATGTTAACTTTTTGTAAAATCATCACTTACAGTACAACTGAATATAATGTGATCATTACATTATGACCTCATTAATATGACATTACATGTTACCAGAGTATATGACATAATTATTAACTCCCCCCCAGATAATGGCTGTAAAGTGATGTGGTTGTGACTTTTGTCTTGTATTCAATATAAATAAAAAAAATGCTTACACAATTTTAATAATCACAGTAACAGTCCTGTGAAATAAAATGTGTCAACTAAAACTATATGAGACCTTAGAAAGTTGTTAGTGATTTTTGACCTGCCATAAATTGTCTGTACAGGATTTCCAGGATTTCTATTGTGGAAAGCCAGTTTGATCTTGATATTTGAGTGTAATTGAAAAATTCACTCCCTGACATATATTTTTAGTTCACCTGGAAGTAAGTCCAAGTGAGCTTATGGTATATGGACATGCATCCATCGACATTGTTCATCATGCATTACATGTCCATCAACAGCTGCTGTTTTCAACTTTTTCATCATGTAACACATTTCAACCAAATTTTTTGTTAGAATCCTAAACACGAATGCATTGCAGATCTTGTACAAAACTCATCAATCTCCTCTCTAATATATATGATCAAACTTACTAAAATTAGAAAAACCTTTTAACAACTTCTCTTAACTGAACTTTACCAAATGTATGGATAGCATTCTGTTATAGGTGGCTTTCATGTTTATACAAATGATTTCAACTAGCCATCAAATATGGCCATCTGAGACTAAAAAAAAAGAAAAACCTAGAAACAACTTTTTTTATTTAAAAAAAAATACTCTACTGAATTTGACCAACCTTGAAACAATCCTGGTACAGATGACTACCATCATTATACAAAATGATGCCTATTCACCATCAAATATGGCTCTCAGTTACTAAAAATAGAACACATTGAAATTTCTTTTTCCCAAAAATAACATTCAACAGAATTTGAGCAACATGGACATCCTGGCATTTGCAGATCCACCATTATTAAAATTGCATAAAACTTTTTTAAAAAATCTTCTCAAACAGACTTTCATATCTGTTCTAATAATACTGATCTACCATCAAATATGGCTCTATTACAAAAAAATTGAAATCCTTTAAAATGACATCAAAAAATCTACCCAACAATATTTCAGCCAAATTTAACAGAAAAGTGTCCCGTTTTTCTTGTATTTGTCCCGTATTTTGGACCTGAATACGATTTTCATGCTAAAAATGTTTTTTTTATTAAAAAATAATTAAAAATTTCCTTGCAATTATCTGTTTAGAACAGGCACATGGTTCTGTTCTGATAGGAATGTATCACATATATATAGGAATAGAGTTATAAAACATGATTGTTTCCCTCAAAATTGAGGCTACCATGCTTGTTTTGTATCCTCCATACTGGTTTTCGCAAACAGTTGCTGCTATCACTGTATCTCATCTTCGTAATATTCAACTTCTAATCATTTCAGAAAGGAAAGCAGAATATTCAGAATTTTCTCCAGGAAAGACAAGAAAACAGAACTTGAAGGACAATTGTAATGTCTTGTTTAGATTTGTGAAACCATCTAGTAAAGGAGAAAACTTTACATTTACCAAATTGTGTAATGTGATTTCACTGTTGGGTATGGAGGTGCCCATGTCATAAAACAGCATGAAAAAGCTCATAAACATCAGCTAGCAGCTTCACCATCAACAACTCAGCCTGAACTTAACGACGTATATAAATACCAGAGAGAACCTTGATGTAATTCATTCAAATTCGGTTTATTAAATTTCTTTTAGAAATGAACCTTCCTCTTTCAGTTACTAGTGTTGCTGGCGATTTATTTCACACACGTTTTCCAGACAGTAAATTCGCAAAGGATTACTTTTTTGCTAGAATGAAAACAGTTCAGTAAGAAAATCACACAGAATTCAGATCATCAATGAAAGATGGTACATTGGAATCGATAATGATGAGAAAAAAAAACAAGGTGTGGAAAAGGCTTATATAAACAACCTGTGTCTGAGCGTATGTTGCACTCTTGCACCTTCTGAATGGGCACCTGAATGGAACAGGGTGCCTGTTCAGAAGGTGCAAGAGTGCAACACATCCATTAAATAATTAAGGAAGGTACTATCCTACATTACTGACAGATGTTATAAATAGTTACATATGCATTAAAAATTTTAAAAATCAGTATTTGTTCCTGAAAATCAGTATTTTTGTACTCAGTGGTTGGCAGCTATGTCTTAGCACAAAGTTTCTTTCTAACAAAAACTGCTGAGTAGAATTCAACCAAATTGTACAGAATGCATCTTGGCATTATGGCCTTGCAGATTTCTACAGAATGCATCTTGGCATTATGGCCTTGCAGATTTCTACAGAATGCATCTTGGCATTATGGCCTTGCAGATTTCTACAGAATGCATCTTGGCATTATGGCCTTGCAGATTTCTACAAATGATGCCAACCTGCTATAAAATGTGACCAACTTCACTAAAAATAGAAAAATCCTAAAATGAATTCTTCTCTAATTTGAAAAAGAATCGACAGGGCTTGTCCTGGCATTTAGCCCTGTCACACTTTTACATATGAATCTGATGCTGTAAAAAAAAAAAAAATGTGGGAGCCATTACTAGAAATAGAAATAGAAAAACTTTTGAGCAACTTCTACATAGAAACGGCTTTGTAGAATTTGAGAAAACAGAAAGCATTTTGACATGAAGTCTTACAAGTTTGTACAAATGATTTATATTTGCTATCACATATGGGCACTATTATAAAAAAAAAAATCATTTGTATGACTTCTTCTAAAAAATGACTGATTATGTCAGAATTTACTCAGACATGAAGAGATTATAAGTTCACACAAATGATGCAGATCCACCATCAGCTATGGCCCTGTTACTAAAATGGTAAAACTGCTAATAACTTCTAACAAACAACTTAACTTTGAAACAAAGGTTTCAAGCTTGAGGGTCTTTCAGATTTATACAAATGATTCCTAGCTGCGATCAGACAAGACCACCATTACTAAAAACAGACAAACAACTATGACAATAAAATAAACTGCTTTGCAGATTTGACAAACTTTGACAGAAAGTATCCTGTCATTGTAGCCTTTCAGTACATTGCTAATAATGCTGATGGGAAATCAAAGTTGGATGAAGATACTAAAAATAGATACAACTTGGCAACAGTTGTGTACATGACATTTGCAATTTTCAGCATTGAAAGAAATTTCTGCAAAAAAGAAATCCATCTGATCCTGATTTTTTGGCCAACTCCACTGAATTTGGCTATTAGGCTAATGTCAGCCAGGCAAGCAATCTCAATCCACTTGGACCTCTTGTTAAATACTCATTCAACTATTATTTTGGGGTGCAGTTAGTGACAGGGTACTTTATCCCATGCAGTTTCTGTGCAGTGAGCCTTTCTTGGGGGTATTAAACCAAGTGTTGTGCTTAGAAAGTGCACAACAACAAACTTTTCCTGTGGTGTTGGTTTGCTGTACCCATAGCTATGTAAGAATACTCATTTTTCAAAAACCTAATTACTCAGTCATCTCAAAACTGAATCCATAATCTCCATTTGTCTGTATATATCCCAAAAGGACTCATTTGTTTTTCTTGACAGCATTAGCAAATGGCGAGACTTCGGTAATAGTTTTCCTGCAACGATTGCTGAATCAACATTAATATTTTTTCTTAAAATTTTGTGCTGAAGTGTTTGCAGGTCACTTAGTTACTGGTATGTCAGTGCACACATTGCATGCCAGCATCATATTTTTCAGAACTCTTGTAATACAGTATCAAAGAATATTACAGAAACCATTATCAAAAAGTTCGGAGGCATCAAGTTAGTATATTGGGTTTATTGATTTATTTTTAGGTTGTAATGGAGTACCTGGCAGGAGGTTCCTTAACAGATGTAGTCACAGATACCTGCATGGATGAGGGACAGATAGCTGCTGTAATTAGAGAGGTAGGTCAGATAGCAACCAAACAAAGTCATGTAGAAATTGATCTTAGTACATAATAATGTCAACCATTATAACTGTATAGACCTATATATATCACATGACAATAAATATGACCAGTTAGAATCTGACCCCTTCATCATGAATCTTTTCAAAACTCTATTCTTTTTGAAAATATTCTAACAAATTGAAAGGCTGCATTTATAGATTTGAGGAGGATTTTCAAGACTGGAGTCACAGTTTTGCCTCAAAATGTTGAGTAAAATTATATGACAATTAGTCCAGGACATAAATTCAGGCTTCCCTAACACTGGATGCATAATCTACCATGTGAGCAATTGGCACCAATTCCTGACCATACTTTATTTACCTTGTGCTAGTAAGCAAACTTTGTTTATAGATCTCACAAAATTGATTTCCACTTGTGGATGTGACTTTGTATGGAGGGTGGACAAAATATGGCCCACTGACCAAATCCTCCCTGTGACAATCCTGCCTTGATCTGGTTTTATCAGTTAATTGACATCGGGTGTGGCATTTAAAAAATCACTTATCCAGCCTGCACCCTTGAGGAATTTGCCCATGCCTGCTTTAGGCTAAGTAAATCAAAGGAGTTTTCTTACACAGGGAAGTATACTTAAATTATATTTCTATTTCTTACTCCACTCTATCATAGAAAAAGAATTCACACTTTACTTCTAGGGAGCTATGGTATCATAGTTCATAGAGCACTGGACTAATCTTATCTCAGTTCCACCCAAGTGGGCAATTCATTTTTAGCTTTTTTGGGGCCGAGAAAAGGCTTCAGAGGGCTAGATTTTCAAGGTAGTGGATATTGGTTTCTTCAGATTAAAGGGATTAAAGGAGACAATACATAATACTTACCTTTGATGGGCACATAGCCACATGTTTTGGACTTATTCTGTACCTAATCATTGTATCCACAACATCTACTGTTATCCCCAGTGCCCTTTTTCCCCCAGTTTGACTATTTTCCCCATATCCCCTTGAACTAGGACCAAGGGGACATATGTAGACTGAATGTTGAACCCTTTGCACATCTAACATTTGTTTATCTGTTAATTCATCAATCTGTAATGGTTTCCAAAGTGGATTTTGCTGTATTTACCAGATATGTGTGATAAACAAGCTGAATTTTACTGGTTGCTAACTGTATTTACTGGATATGTGTGATAGACAAGCTGAATTTGACTGGTTACTAGCTGTATTTACTGGATATGTCCAATAGACAAGCTGAATTTGATTGGTTGCTAGCTGTATTTACTGGATATGTGTGATAGACAAGCAGAATTTGACTGGTTGCTAGCTGTATTTATGACATTTGTCCAATAGTCAAGCTGAATTTGACTGGTTGCTAGCTGTATTTACTGGATATGCCCAATAGACAAGCAATGGAATAAATAACAACACAAACGCCGATAATTCTGTGCTAGCTGTATTTACCGGTGTCTAAAAGAGCTAAAAATGAATTGCCCACTTACACTTACATTATTGCAGTTATTGCGTGAGTAATCGTCATCTTTAGTCCTTGAAAGTGCCACCTGAGAATAACATATATCTATATATCTATATATATATATATATATATATATATATATATATATATATATATATATATATATATATATATATATATATATATATATATAGATGAAATTACATCAGCCCCTTACATTACAAAAACCCATAAAAAATGTAATATGCAATATGTTGGACAAACACTTCAACAAGTTTCTAAGAGAATGAATAATCCTCGCTTTCATACAAAAAATTATAGAGATCCTCAGTTTTCCTCTAATATTTCAACACATTTTAATACCAATAATCACTCTCTACTCGGTTTTTCTTTCATGCCAATAGATATTGTGCATGGAGACCTGAATAGACTCATAAAAGAAACTTACTGGATTCATAAATTAGATACTTTCAGAGATCTTGGAAATGCTCAATTACGCATATTTGGATGCAGATTTTTGATTTGGGACGCAGAAAATCACCCACACAGGAGTCCTCCATACACATGTTTTTGTTGCAAACAGGAAAGTTTCACGTCAGAATAAATATGTTCTAATCACTATGAAAACTGAAGCAATGCTTTTATTTTAGTTTGTTGCTGACTTCTTTGATCAAAGGTCGCCTGGCTTGCTTTGATGAAGGTGCATGTGTTATTAAAGGTGCTGCTAAAGGCTCCCTTTGAAGGACCAAACAAATACCTGTTTGCTATTGCTGTGACAACATCAAATAATTGTAGAACATTGAGACAAATTTTTAGTATATATCGGTGCTTCCGAGGTAATCAGTTTTCTTTGAAGTTGCAGCAAAACTATTTTTTCTGGGTTTTTTTGTTTTGTTTTCTTTTTTCAAATTGCCGTCGTCTGGTCGACTCTTAGTCATTTTACGTTCCCGCCCTCAGAGGTGGTCGATTGTAGCTAGTCAGTTGCATGGCTATTTTGATTATATTACAGCATACAATACCAAGGCCAGATATCAGCATAAGCAGATTATGATATAACAATGCACTGTTAGGGTAGTTTGTCAGTTTGAAACAAGGATTTGTTTATGTAACAGTAGATTCCAGTGCATTTTTATACTCAAGTTTGCGGCTTCCTGTCATGGTGTCTTTGAATTTCTCCACTTCAAACCCAAGACTGTATATACAGTTTTTATCAGCCAAAAATGTTGTCACCAAAAATATCGCCAGATGGTATATTTTGTCGCCAATAAGGAAAACAAAATCGCAATTTGCGACATTGGCGAAGCCCAGCGCGATCACTGTTATTGATTTAATTTCTGATTGTAGCCGTATAAATATTGCCTGCAAACTCAAAATCAAGAGACTTGAACAAAATGCTGTTTGCAAATTTAGACAAGTATTTTGGGGTTAAACGGAAAAATGATGAAGATTTCAATGAGATTCAGAACTGTGCTAAAGTTGCTAGAACTGATAGTTCGGATGTGACAGTAGCCAAGTTTAAGAAAGTATGTGATGCCTGGCTTAGTGTTTGGAATCAAAACTTTCCTTGGATTGACAAAATTCATTCTGATGGACAAACAAGAGCTATATGCCAGTGGTGTAAAGAATGTGGGAAATTAAACTCTATGGCAACTACTGGTTCTTCAAATCTGCAAAGTTCCACATTTTCTAGGCATGAGACATCTAGAGACCAGCTACTTGCTGCTGAGGCTCATCAAAGCCAAGCATCAGAAAATTTTGTGAAATGCGACATAGACGAAAGTGAACTATATTGTAGTTAAGAATATGATATTTGTACATGATATCAATTTTAATACATACTTTTATAAAGAATAATAAATAATTACCAATAAATAAAACTGACAGAGTTTTGTGTCTGCTTATTCCTGGCATTTTAATGCACATTTAGCCACTTCAACATGCTTCTGGGAGGGGACTGCAACTTTTGCTGGTGGGACTCCTATTTTTACCAGGGAGTCCTGGACTCCTAGTTTTAAAATCCTAGTGAGACCTCTGTACTTTGTATCCTAATGGCCTTAATACCAATGCACTATATAAAATTGTATAAAATATTTTTTTTTTTTTTTAAATTGATAAATTGTATATCCTTTATAACAATATAATTATATGTATGACTGTTTGACTCTATTTTTTTTTATTATTATTATTTTTACAATAGACAAGCAGAATTTGGTTGCTAGCTGTATTTACCAGATATGTGTGATAGACAATTTGAATTTGACTGGTTACTAGCTGTATTTGCCAGATATGTCCAATAGACAAGCTGAATTTGACTGGTTGCTTGTTGTTATTTACTGGATATGTCTGATAGACAAGCTGAATTGAACTTGTTGCTTGTTGTATTTACAAGATATTCCTGATAGACAATTTGAATTTGACCGGTTGCTCACTGTATTTACTGGATATGTCTGATATACAAACTGAATTTGACTGTTTGCTTGTTGTTATTTACTGGATATGTCTGATAGACAAGCTGAATTGAACTTGTTGCTTGTTGTATTTACTGGATATGTCTGATATACAAACTGAATTTGACTGTTTGCTAGCTGTGTTGTCTGACAAACAAGCTGAATTTGACTGGTTGCAGGCATGGCATTTTAGAAAATGTACATATATTTGCAAGGTACCCACAATTATCCTATGCAGTTTTTCAGTCATTAGGTTTTCCTGATTATTCAGAGTTTATTAAACACTCTGCAGTAAAAAAAAAAAAAACCAAAACATATGACAGTGGAGGCGTGAAAACTTGTTTTCAAACTTATCAACTTTTCAGAACGTTTTAATTACATTGGGCACTTTGCTGTTGTGGATTTACATCAGCCCCTTATACTGTGTGATATATCTACATATGAAATTACATCAGCCCCTTACACTGTGTGATATATCTACATATGAAATTACACAAGCCCCTTACATGGTGTGATATATCTTCATATGACATTACAGTAGCCCCTTACACTGTGTGGTATATCAGCATTTGACATTTGTTAAAGACCTTTCAAACAACATATATGGTGCCTAGACCGTAATTAGAACAAAAGAAAATGATAAAAGCAAGAAAACTTACATTTATTATCATTCTCTGGCTTTACTGCATGTTTAACCATATATATATATATATATATATATATATATATATATATATATATACACACACACACACACACACATCAAGTGTTGTGCATTTTTGAGTCATTACATTGGCTTACTTTTTTCTTTTTTTTTCACATTATCACAATACTGTGAAACACTTGTAGGAAGAAATTTTAGTGTACTGTTGTTTTCTTTTGAAAGTTTGTATTTTTTATTTTAAAAAATTTGTGAAGCCAGTGAGTATATTATTAAAGGATAGTTCCAAAACTTTCATAATTGTCAGAATTATTGCAGTTATTGCATGAGTAATAGTCATCTTTAGTCCTTGAAAGTGCCACCTGAGAATAATTTGTTTCCATTTTGATATTTCAGTGCTTGCAAGCTCTGGAATTTCTGCATGAGAATAATGTGATTCACAGAGATATAAAGAGTGACAATATTTTGCTGGGAATGGATGGCAGTGTTAAATTAAGTAAGTACACAGAGATATAAAGAGTGGCAATACTGTGCAGGGAATGGATGGCAGTGTTAAATTAAGTAAGTACACAGAGATACAAAGAGTGACAATATTTTGCTGGGAATGGATGGCAGTGTTAAATTAAGTAAGTACACAGAGATACAAAGAGTGACA
>JAECUM010050018.1:0-12284 GCA_016617855.1 Megalonaias nervosa | reverse complement strand
GTGGTGATCCACTTTGTGGATTGCCTTTAATTTTATCAGCTATTTTTTGTCCCAACGCAGTTTCAGCGGCAGATGCGGCTCCAGTTGCAAAAGCTTTTGACGCATCAAGTGCAATTTTTGCAACTTTATGCGCGATTCCCGGAACATTTTCAATAATTTTAGTAAATATATTTCCCAAAAATCCACCAACTATTTTTCTTCGGTAATTTTTTTTTTGTTTCATTATATCTGAGGATGCATAAAAAACAATAGCTTGCTATTGTGCACGTAAGTGTAAATAGTAAGTAACAACCTCGTTATTCAGATCCAGCTGTCGTCCAGATTGATCTGTCAACTTGCATATTTATATTCGTTATTTGATTTTCAACATTTAACGGATAATAAATAACTTGCCGCGGACTAATTTGCATGAGCGATCCCGGTGGAACATCTGGTGAGAAACTATATATCGTTTGTCCTTTACTGCCCTGGGCTGAGTAAGATCCAGACGCAATGGAGCAATTTATTAATATTGTGTTTACTTCAGTTATATTTACCGGAAAATCACCGTCATATGTTTCAGTTTGTACTGTGGTTGATCCATATTTCCTGTGAGTAAATCCAATCAGCGACGCTATGCTTTTTGCTGATGAAAAATCTATCATCATACCATTTTTTAATGTTATTCTGGCGCGTGAAGTATTATAATTTGGTGTTAGCTCAAAATTGTCAGCGACTCCTCCTAAAAATGTTATAAATTCGTGTATCGTCTTATTTAAATCAGTTATGTTGTAAGCTCCTTGCGGAATTTTAATTAAGCACTTAACGCCAGAATAAAACGTAAATTCATCGTTTACTCCAGTTTTTACGTTAGCCATGGAATGCCAACATGTACAAGAAATTAGTCCAATTTCATGCTGTTTTTCGGTATCAAGTTGTATTGGCGGAATATAATTTACTGAAAAATTTGCGCTATCTTTTGCGTTAGCTGTCGCGGCCGTACTAGAGTCTAGTAATAATGTTGTTGACATTTTTTATATAAAATTGTTATATTAAATCGTTCTGATTTATATTAAATCATTATGCAAAATTGACATTTACAAAATTAACATTTACAACATTAGGTCGCCATGTAAAGTTTCGTATTCGTCATATGTTAATAAATTTTCCGATCTTAAATAATCAAGTATTTCAATAATTTCATTGTCAATTTCAGTACCAATATTTCCAGCTTCCTTTGATGATATCAGCAGCATTAATCTGCCTATCATTTCGGCAGTTGATGTATATATTTTTACACCGGTTCCAGTTACTAGCGGTTTTTCAATTTCAATTACACTTTTTTGCAATGACGAACTTTCAGCTTTTTCAAGTGATCTTTTTAGAGCTTCTTCTTCCGTTATTCTCTTACCTTCAGCTGACACTTTTTTTTTCATAATCTAGTCTTTCCTCATCATAAAATTTTGCTTCAGTATCTATAGTACTAAGATGAATATCACTTTTCTATTTTTTGTTTAATTTTGCTATATTAGTAATAACTTTCTCATAAAGTCCAGCAATAATTGCAAGTCGATATGATCTAATATTTTGCTTGTAGTTTTCATTTTTTATTGTTATATTTCTGATATTATCTTTACCTTGACCTTTTTTTTATTTCTTTTAGTTTTTCTAATTTTTCATCAGCCTTAAATTTATCTTTTTCAATATGATGTAATCTAACATTTTTACATCCATACTCTTTATTAAAATCATCATATTCATAATTTTTTATTCTATCAAATATATTTCTTCTATCAAGTTCAAGTTCTTCTTCTCTTTCTTTTCTAAGAGCTTCTTTTTCAACTTTTTTTTTCTATATCTTCTAACTTTCTTCTAGTCGGTCCAGTTGCTAAATTTGCTAATCTTCTTTCAATTTCAAGTGGATTATTGATCAGACGATCTATTTCAGCTTGTCTAGCAACAGGATTAAGAATATGTGCTGAAAGTTCTTCAGCTAATCTTTTGTTTTCCTCGTCAGATCTACCAATAATTTTTGCGGCAGCTGCTTCTTGTTGTTCTTTAAAAATACCAACTAAACCTTTTTCCTGTAGTCGCTTAAGTTCTTCTTCTGACAGCCGCTTAGTTTCAGGTTGTTTTCCAAGTAGCGCCTCAGTAACTGGTTTGAGAACTGTTGCTGCTGTTTCTGCGGCAACTATATGTCCACGTCGTGCTTGCTGTACTCGCTGCTTAAATGCTGCTTGAGATTGAGCAAGCTTTTTTAGATCTTCTATATGTTTTCTGTAATTTGCTCGTTTGTCCATTTTATTATATATAAATTTTATAAAATTTAAAGAAGTGGAAGACATCTTACTGTACAGCAACGAAACATTTTAGTTGCATTATGTGTTAATTTATCAAACAAGAAAAAGTTATATTTACTCACTGTCGCTTTATGATAAAGTTCGATAAATTTATCTTTTGTTACATCGCCACATTGCTCGTTTGCAATATTTCTAACGTCAACATTGTCCAGTCTCGGAAATAATATAAAACAACCAGTATTTCGCCGAATAAATCTGTCAACATTATAAAAACCTTGGGCTAAATAAACAGAATTACATTTTTTATTACGTGATAGTTAAAAATATGATCTTATTTTGTTCATCTCTACATTATTTAACGGAATATCGTCAAAAACTACTATCTTATGTTCGGACGAATCAAGTTGATTAACTGGAACAAGTTCTTCTGGTTGTTTGATAATAATAAAATCTTCACCAGCATCAAGATCATCACGAAGTTTGTTATTATATTCGTTAAGTGGCTCGTACTTATCTTGCTGTGGATTAATTGTGTAAATATAAACTCGATCGTAGTTAAAATTATCACCCAGCAGTAAATTCATAAGCAAATTTGTTTTTCCCGATCCAGTTCGTCCAACAATAAGATAATGACAATCTGGAAGTTCATTGTTATGTTTATGTTTCACCAACCGCTCTGTATCAAAATTTAATATCGGTGACGACGTTGTTGTTAACTTTGCCATTGTTTGTTATACATTTTATGTTATATTAAATAAATGATGAGCCATTATACAAAATTTGGAACAACATTAGGAGATTCGTCGGCGGTAAGTACAATAACAAACGGTAAGGTTGATTTATCAGGTTACCTAAAAAAATTCCTGTGATACAATGACAGAAAACCTGTCTATGTCAAATCAACGAGTACTAGGTTTAGAAACAGATTATCCGCCAATAACTGTTGCTGATACACAGGCTGTTAGTTATAAACAACTAAAATCCGTCGACGGTAATAAACTAGATAAATCTGGCGGAAAACTTTAAGCGGTAACTTAGATATGTCAGGGAAAAAATTATAAATTTGGAGACTGGATATCCACCAGCAAACTTAAATCAAACTCAAGTGGTAAGTTATTTACAGTTGAGGTATGTGGATAATAACAAGTTGTCACTGACAGGCGGAACTTTAAGCGGAAACTTAGATATGTCAGGAATTTTTTTTATAAATTTAGAGACTGGATATCCACCAGCAAACTTAAATCATACATAAACGGTAAGTTATTCACAGTTGAGGTATGTGGATGATAACAAACTTGATAAAATCAGCGGAACGGTTATAGGTAATACTAACATGTCGAGTAAAAAATTACAAATTTAGAGACTGCATATCAGAAAATTTAAATCAAACACAAGCTGTAAGTTATGCACAACTAAAGTCTGTTGACGATAATAAACTTAACAAAACCGGTGACACAATGACAGGTAACCTTGCAATGAGTATTAATTCAAAAATAACTGGACTACCAACAACCTCACCACAAGCTGATGCTGATTCTATTAGTTATGCTCAGTTAAAAGAAGAACTTACCCCATATTTTAAGAAATCTGGTGGACCAGTGACAGGCAACATAAACATGAGAGACAAAAAAATAACTACGACATATGTTCCAGTTAACTATAATGATCTGACAAATAAAGCTTATGTTGATAGTCTGTCTAGTGGTATAAAACGAACTAAAAATAAAGTTGGATATATTCCAACACTTTACAGGGAAAGTGATAACTGAGCCGGGTTTGAGGTAAGCGCATTATCATATTATCCTGAAAATTATCCTTATTACGCTTTCTCTGATAGACATGAGTGGACGACCAACGGAGAAGTTGAAAATTTTTAGATTAAAATTAAATGTCCTACTGCAGTTGCTATTTGGCAGTTTCATCTGCGCGGCCGATTAAACTCTAGTGTTGGCCGAATTTATAATTGGCAATTGGAAGGATCAAACAATGATATCGACTGGACAACATTATATAGTGCAGTAAATACGTATATTACAACAGCATAATATTTTATTATCCCGACAGAAAATATTGTCAACAAGTACTTATATTTTTGAGTTAATGTTTTTGCTGCTGAACATCCATTTCCGGGACTAACAGCATTTCAAATATATACACTTGATGAACAAATTTAATCTAATACTATAAAATAATGACAGAACCACCAATTATAACTGTTGCGAGGGAATTTTATGATAATATTTTTAATCAGAAAAATATGTTAGGGACGTATCATTTGCGGCAAGTGCGATAAATACTATGAAAAATTTTAAAATTACAATGATAAATTCTCCATTGTTAGAAGGAGAAAAAAATTTTGCTCCTGTTATTTTTATGCGAAGACCACAACTGAGAGAAGCATTAGGAAACTTTGATATTATAAGCGGATACTGTCACCCTGATGATTATTTGGAAGAACAAAAACAAGTTGAAATCCTGTTAAAAAAAAATATTGCTCGAGCTGGATTCTGGAAATATAAATTTGATAATGACATCAGGTTTATTAAAAGCTCGAGTAGCGCAGGTGGAAAAACAAATGAACGATACCTATGATCGTCTCGACAAACCATCAGAATCTAGGATAATAAGAATAAAACGAAACAGGAAGTTATATAGTAGTTTTTCAAAACGAAACATTTTTAAGCGTCTCGGCATGTACTACCACGATAAAGAAACCTTAATTAAAATCGTTAGTATGACACCAGACATGGAGTTACTTATTAAAGCGTACTCAAACGCAATTTTGCCAATGATACGTAAAAAAGACCCAGAATTTGAGCCGATTCTTGTTGATAAGTCTCTAAAAATAATCAAAGATTTTAACAATGAAATTAGTGATCTTAATGATATTGAGCGAGAAAAGTTTTTTGATAAAGTCGATTAAACAAATTTGGAAGTAAAAATTGATTCTTATTGCAACATAAGTGAAGAAGATGATATTCCAGTTCCATCAATCCAGCGCTCTAAACAATTGTTATTACGAAATTATTACAATGAAATCGAGAAAATACTCACAAAACCATATGAAAAATTAATGTTAAAAGTAGCCTCTGCTATTGGTCTGATAACAATTGAATTAAAATCACTAAAAATATTAATGCTAGCAAATTTCGTCGTCGCATATGCAATTATCAGACAACATCTTGTTCTCAAAAATTTCACGTTAGATCAAATAAGCTCGGTATTAGGGTATATTGATAAAACAGAAAGCGATTACAGTAATTTGGTGAATGAAACAGATTTGTATGAACGTGAAGTAGGAAATACTTTTGACTCATACGATTGGTTAAAGATAACAGATGCACGCTATAAGGATACTTCGTCAGATGTTTATGACAAATACAGAATTTTTATAGCTGATCCTAATAATAATAAATTTCGTGAGTTTCTTGATTCAATTGCTGGTGCCAGAACTTTTGTCTTTGTATAAAATATTGTATAATGAAAAAACATATAATCGATTTCAATCATATTTAAGAAGAAATTCCAAAACAAGATGTTGACGCATTAGTACAATATTACAAATTTTATCACAAAAACCTCTGGTGTGTAAAAGAATGTTATAAATACTACCGTAGAATACTTCGAGTAATATCATATTTGCCATTGTTAATGACCAGCTCTGGTATAACCTCAAGTTGAGCATTATTAAATCCGTTTTTGTTAATAATATCTGGTGTCGGTGTCTCTCTTTCAACACTTGTAAAAAAAATTGAACCTAAACTTGAAACAAAAAAAAATTCTTGAAAACAGCAAGTATCACTTACAAAAAATTACTTGATCAGATACGGTCTTATTTGCGAGGTGTAAAATATGACATGGACGATTTAATACGCGAGTTTTGTATTATTGACAGTATGCTAACAGATATCCTACCAATGAGAGTCAGCATGTATGAAAAAAATTATCATAAAATATGGTTACAACAGTAGATGTTTATAAAAAATCTAGAGGTCTCCAATTTTTTGAGGGGTGGGGGTCTCTGATCTAGAATGCGCATTTGGTTTAGAATCAGCCTATTACTATACTGAAAAAAAAAAAAAATATTTTATCACCAAAAAAGTTAATCCAGCAGGTCCTGGTCCAGAATCCGCATTTGGTTTAGGATCAGCCTCTTAGTATACTACTATTTCACCTTCTGTATCATTTTCGATCAACCTTCACAGTGGCCGATAAGGACGGATACTATAGAATTACAAATTCTTTTTTTTATGTTCGAAATCACACTGCTAAACTTTCCATTTCTTTCGAATTTTAATGCCCATTTTGCTTTGAATATTTCTCATTAATTAAAACTATTGCAGGCCGAAGGCTTTACCATCTGTTTATTGCTACCGTTTACTTATAGATTGTACCTGAGTTTAACATAAATGTGTTAGAAACTGCCGCTAATTGTATCAAAAAGCAGATTTTCTTTCCAGGCTCAAAAAAAAAAAAAAAAAAAAAAAATTATTGCCAAGTCTGTGGTGTCACTCTATTTGAATTTCTGCATATGCAGGATACACAGAGAGTCAGGAGCAGATATTCGTTCATCAGTTTGATAGAGTCATTTTTTTAACAGACTATTCATAAATTATCAACATCAGGCCAGAATTTTGAATATATTATTACACATTTGGCCGAGATTTCTTCTAAAGAAAAGATGAGAAAGATTACAGATTTTAAAAGCTATTAAAATTTAAATGTATTTACATAACCATCTAATGCGTATTTATGAGCTCAATTTCAGTCAATCATTTTCATGTATTACATTTTATTCTTTGATACTGTCTCGGCAAATCTATTTTCGTTTCTCATTTCAGTCATTGGTATACGTGCATAAACTGTAAAGTAGTATATATTCAGTGTGCCTACCTGAGAAAATACTCGCAAGAATAAGATAAAATCCAGCATAATACGAAGGATGTAATACGACAATCTTCATATTTATACCTGTGTGAAATTAAACATACTGAAGGTAAATATCATAAATGTGTGTGTGTGTGTGTGTGTGTGTGTGTGTGTGAGAGAGAGAGAGAGAGAGAGAGAGAGAGAGAGAGAGAGAGAGAGAGAGAGAGCGGGGGGGGGGGAACATAATTTGGGGCGTGGGTTTTTAGTTATCTCGAACATATTTTATATAGTTGATGAAGATTTTAAATGTGGCTTCACTTCATGTTAATACGTATTCTCCTGTTGGATTCCTATGTTTGATATACAGTTTGTAACGCACAGAAATTATTCATTTGATACTAAACCTTTTTCCCAAAAGGAATCATGAAAAAGTCTGCATTTAGGCCCACTCATCTTAGTTCTAGCGTAAATTTCCCGTCAAGTTGCACTAGTGACAAAGGAAATGGAGGGGATGCCAACTAAGATGGAAATCGGTCAAGAGTTTTAAAACAATTGGTGTATGTATAATACCTGTACTGTATCAGAACGTGGGAAATATAAAAGTATTTTCGTGTTGCGCATCTGCATGATAATGTCGGAGAAGGCATGATGGATGGACAGAATGGCAAAACCGAGGGAACATGGAGTAACTGGGATTTTCAAAAATACCATTGTAGCTCCGCGAGAAAATAATCAATTATCATGAATAACAAAATAATAATTACATCTTACTTACAGATAATAATTCGATTGAAAGACTATATCAGATTCTAAGAACAACTGCATGTTTTTGCAAACAGTAACATGACAGCTCCGGTGGCCTAAGTGGTTATAGAGCGTCCGCTCGGATGAGAGAGGTTGCTGGTTCGAACATCGTTCGAGTCATATTAAAGACTTTTAAACTTAATTCGAGCAGCTGCTTCGCTTGGCGCCATTACAACAATGTTGTCACAGCTGTCGATAACTTTGAAAAATAGAAAAGTAAAGGTTATGTTTTCAAATGAAACATTGATAAAAATTAAAACTGTTGCTGTTAACTTCGCAATTGTCAACTTATGTATACGATATATTTATCGTACTTTCGTTTAACGCAATTATAGTTGTAAATCCTTTTTTAAGTTCTCGTTTAATAGTGCGTTAGTATCTTTAACACCTTCAAACAACACTTTAAATTGCAGACAGCCGTCAGTGTAAGATACCTCTGCAGCTTGAAACAATTCTTTGTAAAGAATCAGCATTGCTTCGGGTTTTTCGAAGATCTCAGCTGTAACCTCAATTCGCGTTATGTCTTCTTCGATGGTCTCTTCATATGAGTTATGTAACCTCTTTTCACAGCAATAAACATAGTTGAGAATGTTTGGACCGAAACATTGATCAATTCCCGGCGACTTCAAATAGTATGCTATCTTGATTTACATATGTACCCTCGCATCATCGAGTTTAATTATCACGCAAGTGTTTTTGAAGGCTATTTGATATCATGAAAATTTAGAATTCTATGTAGGCATGTGTTAGATCATAGTTGATTATACAGTACCGTTGAGGACTGAGATTCCGACTTCATCATTCAAATATTTCAATGAATGTATGATGGTCTTGATCTACCAATGAAACCTTCGTGCACTGCGGTAGTGTTGTCTTTCACATACCTGACATTCACATCAACAGGTAATAATTATAGTTTTTGGTACTTTCAATACTATGACCTCATTTTAAATAAAAACAACCATGTCGGCACAGTTATTAAAATATGTAACAGTACACGCAATGAATTGCTTTCTGCTTGCTAATAAGACGTTGATAAACTAATTCAGAGTTTGTGTTATTACAACGGCATCCGTCATTTATTTCTTGGTTATTTCTGGCTGCAGTATTCTCTTACCAGTAATTTACAAACAACAATTTTGTTCAGGGTATTCCACGTATTAAACTACCAGTTTCAGATATGCATAATTAAACGAAGGTCTTGTGAGCGATATGGTTCAATCTTCTTTTTCTTTCTACCAAGGTTTCAAATGTCATGACATTTTAGTTACAATAATACCAATGGATGCGATCACTTTTTCGAATTATGAAAAACATTTATCGTGTTTTTCATTTGATGAAATTTGAAACCCAGATCTGGGATCAGGTTTTGCATCTAACACTGGAATTTGTTTCAGATTTTGTAAACACGGACAAAAAAGTGTTTGTGTTTACAAACCTTGAAATTCAAAACAGAGTTGGTATTCTACAAGCAAAATAATAAAACGAACCTGATGGGTGCCATGATCACTTCTTAATATTTTATTTACGAAAGCAAACTCTCCAATTAAGGAATTGAATGCCTCTAAAATATGATCTTTGTACCACAAATAGTGAATATAAGGGTTGTGTACTACTATACCCCACCGATGTAAAACAACATCACCGCCACTAGTGTCATCTCTGTAAAGGAGGCTATCTATCTATCTCCAACTATCTATCATCTCTCTATCGATCTGAGAGTGCCCGCCAATAAACTGGGCATGATAAAGAAAGCATTTACCACCACTCATCATCACATCATAATGTGCTCTTCATAACACTTTCCATAAAGATCGAATCATTCGAAACGTTCATTTCGAAGGGGATTCCCATTGTTTCCTTGAATATCAACTCTCTGTTGTTATGAAGAATAACAGTGCGAACTTGAATAAACATAATCTGTCTTACTGTTACTTTCTTTCATTCCATCCCTTCTGGAGACACATGTGATATAAAAAAAGAAACTTGTGCCTTTTCACACATCCTACTGACAACAAATGGACCAAAAATATTACGTAATCTGTCGGTGAAGTAGTAAAACCGTGCTATATATAGTTCGAGCAAGTGCCTCACACATTATATTTTACAGCTATTGTACTATCTCTCTCTCTCTCTCTCTCTCTCAAAATTCAAATATCAAATTGTAGGATCAATCACCATCATACTTAACATATTAAGGAACAATTTTTTTCGTATTACTGATAACATAAAGAAAATTTTTCCCCCAAATATATATAAACAAAATTGCTGTCGTCGCTGACCTTTTGAGCATTTTTAATGCTTCTCTAACCACGTTATCAACCTCGGTTCTTATAAACAGACAAGGTACGTGGACTGCATTTTCGTGAAGAGAATAAAATTGTCAAGAAATACATCAGTTGTCTTCTTCGGGGGCGATTCTGTACAGATCTGGACAGCAAGTCAGTGCTAAACATAAATATGAGAGGAACATTCTAAATGAAAACGAAAATTTGTGTCAGAGGTATGCAAGCGAACCCTAATGGAATATACAAATCATATTGACAATGTTGCAAAATAAAAATCAAGTTTTATTAGTCATACCATTTTGCATATGATGCAGACTGAATGGAAATGGATACATTATGAAGTATATGTTTCTGCAATATGCGTGATAGGAGCATGTTAGCCAACGTATCTATAGTCCACGAATATAGATACCACAAAGAAGAAGAAAATCATTGGCTACATTTAATGGTCGCGTTCCTGGACATAAAAGTAAAATGCATATTTAGGGAGAGATAGGGGCATCTTTTGTCTATATAAGTTTCAACTGGATCCCATTTAGGGCCGAATTAATCCTTACAGTACTTACCCCTTTAAACAACAATAGTTCTTGTCCACATATAATCTATTTCATTCTGCCATGCACGATCGGATCCGTGATAATAGTAGCGTGACCATATAACGTACTGCGTGGAAAGGCTTTAATTATCCTAACTTAAAATGGTTAACTATGGCATAATCCTGGATTGTTCCCAGACTGAAATAACTATTTTAATTGCAAGTGACAATTATTCAAATCTGTTCAATAACTATTTCATCTTTTTGTCTATAAAAACCTTAATTGTGTAGGATGAATAAATAGTGAAATACAGAGTGAAATTAGAAGATAATATGTATCATATGTGTATTGTATCACAAAAGAAATATATGTCCGAATGTGAAATAGTTGTTATGAATTGGAGTTGTCCATTAGCAGCAGGCAGGGTGAACCCTACAACTTTTTGCCTGAACCGTTAAGTAAAAATAAATAACAAAAATAAGGTCAATAACGATAAACCGAGCCTTCTAACTATATTATTACCGTACGGTTTAAAAAACGAATAATAAATCGTTTGAGTTAGCTCACCTTTGTTATTTTATTTTTGACTTTTGTTATAGTGCGTTTAGTTTACTTACCGGGTTACTCAATTTTTGTCGTCCACCCTGCCTGCTGCTATGAATTTATCCAGATCAGCTATTGCATGTATATACAGTGTGAAGTGAGTCATACATAATATAGGCTTTCAAACATGTACTGAGATAGGTATGCGTACCGATTTTTCAAGGACGTGTGACGTAGTAGTTCAAACAATAGCTGTGTTTATCGTCCGCGGAGATATCCGCGGGTCCAGGTATTTGTGTGCAGTTTATTTCCCCTGACTTTGTCAGGGTTTTAATTTTAAATATAATACATTTTAATCGGTTCATACATATAATGGCAAAATATCTTAATAAAATTATAAATATTTATTTATTTGTAAAATCAGACATCAAATGCTATTGCACAATAATCACATATAATAATTTCTAAAACGTATATTCGTAGTCGAGTTCGTTAGCTCAATGTTAAAGTTGCTGGAAACTTTAATACTGATGTTTGCGATTCGACCCCAGATCTCGCCGAGATGGGTTCGGGTCCCCGGGTCGCCCACGTCTTTTTAATAAGTGGGGGGGAGGCATCCCCTGAGATTTCGATAAACCACCACGTATCTCGTGGTCGGATTCTATTTTGGAATTCTACCCCGGGGTTTCGTGGGGTTTTATCGAAATCGCAATGCCTAGACAGCCTTCTGAATTGCTAATATTTCACTTTCGTCGATTAGAAATTCGCCGGGAGGTGTGTCTATGCAATACCCCCCCCCCTAAAATAATCAGTAGTATGCCTTGAGCTCTCTGCCCCATGGAAGAAACCCCAAATAAACATCCAGAAAGGGTGTTAGCCAAAAGAAACAGAACATGGGCGTGCCGCATAATACGTCATAAGAGAGAACGACAATGTAAGGACCCCATGAAAGTCACACAGGCTAT
>JAECUM010050017.1:0-30890 GCA_016617855.1 Megalonaias nervosa | reverse complement strand
AAATTGACATATCCTTAGCTCTTAGTAGTTGAAACTTTTTCAACATAGATACCTCCTGCATCACTATTCTGTCCTTGTAAAATTGCCATAAAGTCTGCGACAGGTAATGAACTAGAATTAATTGTGTGTTGATGCTTTTATTTTTTTTTAATGAAAGGCTTATCTAACAGGGCCAGTGTTAGTCAGTGCCGGATTATCAAATAGGCAGAGTAGGCACCGGCCTATGGGCCCCACGCCTTTTAGGGCTTGATTTGATCTTGACGTATTAGGAGATAATTTGCAGGGGGGGGGGGGGCGAGATTTCGACTGCCTAGGGGCCTCCACAGCGTTTAATCCGCACTGGTGTTAGTGACAGATTAAGGATACTTAATGAAGGGGTTTGCGAAGAACATTAGGGACTATACAAGATGGCGCAAATTCCGTAGCCTATCTAGCCCAGGCAACTAAACACTATTGTTGGGTATGTATAATTTCACGGTTAGTAGCACAAAATGTGACAGAGATGTTTTTCAACCGATATTGGATAACAAATTTAATTTACCCCTAACCCAGCAGCTTTATGGACGTAATAATGAGAGACCTGTGTTTACAAATTTCGTTATATTTATGATTATGAATAACGCAGTCTCTGATCTGCGTAATATGCGACTACAGATCCAAGATTACTTTGATCGCATATGACGGGTTTTATACACTGATACATACGGTGAAAGAATCGTAACAGACACGGTAGGCAGATATCTCGTCCTTTAATCGTTATTGACAAATTGGATTTTACGCTTTGAGAGTTAAAATTCCCGCGTTTTTGTCGATGTTATGAGAGATTTAACATATATTTTACATCTCGGCCATTTATTAAACGGGCATCGTGAGTTCTGGTTTGAACGTTTTCTCGATTATTCTTTAGCCTAAATGTGTAAAATGGGAAAATTATTTTTAAAAAACCCATACGGAATTGTTTCTCTGGCGTAAGTATATTGTATTTTTAAACCAGTATTTGAAAAATGTATGCACATTATATTCTCTTGTATGTGCATTTACAATGAAACAATATAAATTTGTAGTGTCTGAGGAAAAAATTGAGAAGTTTGTTCAGTCAACAATATTTTGTGGGCTGGGGTTTAGTATATAATTTTAATAAGATTCATTCACGATAAATAACAATTTAAAGTTTTAATTCACCTCTTTGCTACTAAAAACAAATTCAGTTTAAATTTAATTTATAGAAAAGAAAAAAATAGGATAATTGTATACTTAATTATTGTAGCCTTTGTTCACTGTGACTTTTTATAGGACTAGGTCTTTTTTTTTTTCTCTTATTGTTTCCCTGTGTCTTTGTTCTTATAACTTTATCCGTTATTGTTTTTTCCGTGAATGTATTTCTGATAGATAGATAGATAGATAGATAGATAGATAGATAGATAGATAGATAGATAGATAGACAGACAGACAGACAGACAGACAGATAGATAGATAGATAGATAGATAGATAGATAGATAGATAGATAGATAGATAGATAGATAACAATAACTTATATTAAACAAACCCTTTTCTAAATTATTAAGATAATACTGATTTTGTTCTAAAAGGAAAATTTAATTCAGAGCAGTAAACATGAAAATACAAAATCAAACTTTATGAATCAAATACGATAAAACTACATTCTCCCAGTCAAGTAGTGAAGTAATTCATATTTCTTGTTTATGTGTATTTGTTTATTTTGTTATCTGTTCTTTGCTTGTTTTTGGTTTGTTGGGGGGTGGGGGTGCGGGGGGGGGGACATATAGAGAGGGATATTTTTCATTGCAAGTATATTATTGAAAGTCTACATACAACGCATTGTTTATTATGTGTTACTCTTGACCAAAACCATTAATGTATATTTGCGTGTACCAGCAATCATTAAATCTTGTCTTTTAAAGTCGAATTATTAATAAAAATCGATTTACTTCAAAGTTATTAAATAGGGGTTTTATCCAGAAATGTTGAGATACCATGCTTTTTTCTACTCATCATTTTCCAGATAAGGTTATCGTTAATAATGGTGATGAATAGGACGTCAGTATGTAATAATTATGATAATGAGGAGGATAACAAATCAGACGACAATGAAAATGCTGATGCAAATAATTAAAAACTTTTGACTTTTCATAAGATCTTAAGAATTGTGGGTTGAAACTGTTTCCTGGTTACATTCCACTCTTGATGATGATGATGATGATGATGATTATGATGATGATGATGATTATGATGATGATGATGATGATAACGAGTGTGGGTGTGTATGTGTGTGTGATTTGGATTTTTAACGTAGCTTTGACACTTTTTCAATCATATCGCTGTGATGTCTGCAGTGTGGCACTTTATAGTGATGTCTAGCACTGGGGCATCATGCCGCAGACATGTAGCATCATGTCCCACCCAATCACATTATCCTGACATCAGGCCGATCAGTCCTACCACTAACCTCTTAATGCTGATCGGCAAACGAGGCTAGTACCATTTTTTATGCCTTTGGTATCACTCGGCTGGGGTTCGAACCCGCGACCTCCCTCATCCGAGGCGGACCCTCGAACCACTTTGGCCACCGGAGCGGTCATGATGATGATGATGACGGTGGTGGTGGTGATGATGATGATGACGACGACGATGACAACGATTTTGATTAAACGAAGAGGAAATAAAAATGTGTTCTGCTTTATCATGATATGATAAGATTTGCACAGTTACATATTGTTTTCATTACAGTTGCCATATATCCATCAAAGATGATACCGTTTCCACTTTCATTAAGTGCAACTTATTAACACAATGTTATTAGTAATAGCTCATGACAAACAAAGTTTCAGATAGGAAAGTCAATTTGACTAGCCTATCACTTTGAACAGATGATCCGAAACCGATACATTTCCTCTTCCGCACATAAAATGGTTTATGCAACTTTCACTTTATCTACCACTGACCAGAAGGGCAGCCTTATTGTATTTTACTTCCCTTTTATAAAGTAAGATAACAATTTTAAAATATTGTTTTGTAACATACTGAATTTGTTTTGCTGAGATGATTGCTGAGGCCAAAATGATTACGCGTTTCGGCTAATACATGGGAGTGGATGCAGGACGATTAAGAGAGACGCAAGATATTTGGGGGGGGGGGTCATATGGTACCTTTCAAAATATGTATACCAATGTCTATTGAAAGGAGATAAAGGCCGGGTCATCAATTCAGCTATACACAGTGGAGGATCTACAGGAGATCCGACTTCAAGGAATTCAGTCCAAACTACCCTTTTGCAGGTAACATAAATAATCGTTATTGAAAACATATAACCGGCCATTCTTGAAGTTAACCTTTGTTTTAGCATACGAACATTCCTGCATTAAAACCCTGTCTGAGTATAAATAACTTACTGCATTAACCTCTATTTCAGCTCATGTGAATTCTTGCATTATTTTCTGTTTCAGCTCAAGTGAACTCTTGCATTATTTTCTGTTTCTGCTCGAGTGAATTCTTGCATAATTCTCTGTTCCAGCTTATGTGAATTCCCGCATTAACCTGCTTTAGCTTCATTTAAGTTCTGCAATAACTCCTGTTTCAGATTCAGTGAATTCCAACATTAATTTCTGTTTCAGCTTAAGTGAATTCATGCAAGAACCTCTGCAATAATAATTTATATTTTTAGACTCAGTCATTCCTGCACTAAGTCGCAGCATTCAGTTTGCTCAATGTTCAGGTAAATATAACTCTGCCTTCCATGGAGTCTAGATCTTAACGGTTCACCTCCCTTGATTTAACTACACCCACGGCATGCTTACATTATGAGAAGGGGGAGAGGAGGCGGAGTCAGAGATAGCATAAAGTCTCGATATTATTATTTCTTAATTCTAAAATGCGAGTTATGCATGTTTATTAAGGGGGAATCCGTTTGACTTGCAAACATTTATGTTTATGAATATATATTTTTTTATTATAAAATACTGCATTCATATTTTCTGCTCTGAAAAAAATATTATATATAGGTATTATTCATATTTGTTGCACTTACGTTTCTCTCTCTCTCTCTCTCTCTCTCTCTCTCTCACACACACACACACACACACACACAAGACAAACAAATATAACACAAAAACCGTTGTGTTTGCAAAACTTTACATGGCTGTTTCTACAGGAATTAAACCTTTAAATTTATTATGTTTCAACTAGTTTATTTCAACTTGTTGCGTATGCTTGAAAATACTTTTATTGACCTAGAAATCGACGAGCGATAACGACAACTGTTGTTTTACGTTCATTTTAAGTAGGCGCAATTTATATCCAGGATATTTCATTGTCATAATAGTAATTATAGGCTATTAAGCAAATTTAGAGAATTTTTGTGTTATATTTGTCTATTCAATTACCTTCAGGTATGTAAATCATGCCACAGATTATTGATAGCCTCCTGGTGCCTTAAGTGTCAAGTAAACTTTACCTTCATATATGATTATGGAATATACATCATGTTCATAAAGGCGGTCAGAATCACTCAGCAAATTAAAGAGCATAAATTCATAGCATCGGTTAACGTCGCAACTTCTAGGATATTTCCATTATGGGAATACATTACGGTTATTTTTGGATTACTTGAATGGCCGAAGAATTAATATGTTAATATATGGTAACCTTGACCATATTTTGTGGGATTTTTGTTGTTTTTATTTGTTGTTGTTTTTATGTTGATTTTTTTTTGTTGATGTTGTATTGTTTTGTTTTGTTGGTTTTGGGGTTTTTTAAAATTTAGTTTTGTTTAACTTGATACTCCTGTAAGAAATATTTACGGTGGAACTTCTTACGAACGAGATTTCTCTGGACCAATTGAAATTTTGACGGGTTTTCGGTTTTTAGAAGAGCTATAACATTCTGACGTAACAATGTTTTGTGATAAGGCGTCATCTTATATTGAGGTAAATGTTTGTTGGTTTTTTGAAATATTTATTCTGAAAATATTTTCTGTCATAATTAGTATTGAATTACATAACTCTGTGTTTTTATGTCGGGGTTTATTTTACTTCGTGTAGCTTCAGGTCTGTTAAAAACTCTTGACTATGCATTTAGAAGCAGAATAAAGGAACACAATGGAACAAAACTGTTTTCACACTAAAGCTACACATTTCATAATTTTGTTTATAGCATTAAGATGGTAGCTAAAGAATAATATTTGATGGTAGCGTTGCCAATGGATTTTGAGGCTGAATTAGATTCAGTCGTGCACAATTTGATGAAATAGTAAAAATTACAGCCATGGTCTTTTCAGACATTTATAAACAGTTGATGGGTTAATATTTCCTCCTGGACCGTTCTTGTGGCTTAGTGGTTAGAGCGTCCACTTCGGATGCGGGAAGTCGCGGGTTCGAACCCGAGCCGAGACATACCAAAGACTGATAAAAATGGTACTAACAGCTGTCTCGCTAGGTGCTCAGCATTAAGAGGTTAGTGTTAGGACTGGTCGGCCTGGTGTCAGGATAATGTGACTGGGTGTGACATCATGCTACATGTCTGCGGAACGATGCCCCAGTGGTAGACATCATTATAAACTGCCACACTGCAGACATCTTATCAATATGAATGAATAATTATTAAAGTTACGTTAAAAATCCAACACACACACCCACACACACACACACACACACACACACACACACACACACACACACACTATTTACGCCATGTTGGATATTTTCATAATTGCAACACAAGAGCAACCAGAGAATGGCTTTCTAGCCATTACTTGTTTACTCGGAAGAATTTATTGTGTTAGCTTTACCTATATGTCATACTGATATTGGTCTCCCGCGGAGAGATACTTGACATATCTTGGACAGCCACGCTGTAACAAGCTGATTAAATTCCATGCTTGGCGATAATAATCTTTTTATAAAAGTTTTAAGTGCGTTATATAACGCTACGAAGTGTCTAGAATGTATCAGGACTACTTTTATACAATATCAACAAAGATGATGCAACGTGCTGGATAATGTTTGAAAATGAACTAGTTCCGTCTATACTCGCATGTATGTCGTGTCAAACCGCAAAACATATAGACCCTGATCTGCCATAGCACAATGCGCATGCGGACTGAATATATATTATTTGTTTTACTGATTACTCCAAACAAGCTGCACAGACCCAGATCTGCCGGCGCGTTATGCGACGGCAGATCTGGATCTGTGTAGTTTGCACTTGGACGCCATGTATAAGCTAGTATAAATGGTAATATGCATTTGTATTCAATATGTTCAATATAATGGATTATATGTTTTGTTTACAACAGAAATCTGTCATCCTTTGAAAAGTTATGTCAAGAATTATTGTTGTAAATTACTTTACGCTGAACTTGTAAAATATGTCCAACCAGCAAGTTGTGCAGAAAAGAATATATGTGATTTACAGCCATCTTAGAGAACAACACAACTCAGTATTACCTTCTGCATACAGTTCCTTTGAGGTGTTCCATTGTATTGGTTGATCTGAAAAGATAGGCAGAAGAATTGATTAAACCGACTGCTTTACGTGCAAACAAATATTGAAGCGCGGGTATGTATGTATGTATGTATGTATGTATGTATGTATGTATGTATGCAGATAGATATATAGATAGAGAGATCGAGAAACAGACAGGCAAATGATGAGAAGCGTAAATTTGCAAACGACCATTTTTTCTTAGCCGATTTATAGGGTTTTCTTTACGTAATATGGTAATTTTAAAAACAATATTTGAATCAGCATTTTGCCCACGGAACGCGCAATCACATTAGCTTTTGAACCAAATTTAAATCTGGATGTTATTTACGTTGTGAGTTTGAGACCATAAAACGGATAAATAAACGAAATTTATGTTCATGTTTATAAGTTGACACAACGTGACGGCAATTTAAATTCGAATTACAAACAATGAAGACTGTCTTTTATGATGGGATTTGCCTTTTATACTGATCCACAACAAGATAGCCATTTTGAAAATTATTTAATCTTCGCTATTGAATTTTGTTGTAAAATTTTATTTACTGGCATGACGCGCTTATATCTAAAAGGGAAAGCACCAACTCTTTTCTGTAAATAACAATACATGTATTTTGGACTCCTTTAAAGAATGGCAAACATTTTATTTTTACAAAAAGGTGTCGTTTTGAAGGAATGGGGTTTCTTTTCTTACACAAAGTTAGGATGTTCATGTCACAAGAGTCGTTGACTTGTGAGTACTTTCATTTACAATGATTAAACAAATAAGCATATATATGGACCCTGAAGTCATTCTGTTCTATATTTCAGATGTCTTTCTACCTCTGGAGATCTTAACTGAAAATGTGAAAGTCAGATCTGAAGTTGCAGTTTAAAAAATTTTTAATCCCTTTCCTACTTTTATTGATTTTTATAGTTGACAATAATTTGTATCTATACGTTTGACCCAGTGACAACCCCCCCCCCCCAAAAAAACATAAGATGATTGGTTACAAAGATTTCAGCGTAGGCGCGTGTCCATACGTCCGAAGAGGGTGTTATCATGACAGGTGCGAGTGTCCCGAGATACAACGTAGCTACAACGATTTAAAATTAGGCTTTCAAGAGGACGATAATGTTTTCAGCATTTATGACTTCAGTGTCAGCAAGAGTAAGTGTGGAGTGGAGTCTCAAGTGGATATAATCCAAAAGGCGGCCAAAACAGACTTAATACGGTGGGCCGAGGGTTTTATTACTCCGGCTGATGGATACGCCAAGATCGCTAAAGACCCAGTGGTAGAGAAACTTTCGGAAATTCTTGAGGTCATGGAGGAATGGGAAAGAAAGGAGAGAAATAGAAAACGAACTGAAAGGAGAGAGAAGAGGCAAAAGCAAGTAATGCGTAGATATAGTTACCAGGAAACACTGAATTCTATGGGGACAACGATGTCACCGTTTCCCGGAACTCAGTCGAGTGGATATTCTACAGAAGCTAAAAGCTCAGAGGTAAGACCTTTTTTATATGGCTCCAAAGCTTTCTAGATGTGAAAACGTTTTATATTCAACTTAAATATTACTTTTCAGTTTAGTATTTTTGTGCTTTACATGAAGTGAACAAAAACCATGTTATATTTGCATCAGGAAATTTCCATTTCTCTTAGCACTTTTATGTACAACCAGAGTTTACGGGTTTCAGGTATTGCACTAAATGTATTTAAAAAATGGTTTGACTTGCAGACAATATAATTTGTCTCGAATTGCGAGGCGAATCACATATAAATCAGAACTTAACACTTTCCTTCATATGTAACATTAAAAAATGTATACATGTAACAGCAAGTACAATATTTGACTGGAGTATTTGAACATAATGGAGTGCATCCTCTTTTTAGCCGTGCCTTTTAAAAACGAAACACAAACGGTTTATATAGGGGTTTACAAAGCCATGTAATATCTGAGCTTTCATACATTTTCATAGCAGTCCAAGCCTGTAACAGTCAATTACTGGAGAACAATTTTGGTTGATGTGATTGGTAAGGAACTTCTGGGTACGCATTTAAATAAAAGCCAACATTTTTGCTTGTAGCATAAGGATAGAATTGGGGTGCCCAGACAGTATGTGTAGGACAGATCCTTGTTATATCAGTTCATTGCGATAATTTTGTCTCTGATACAATATGCTTCACAATAATTTTGTCTTCGATACGATGTGTAACGCGATAATTTTGTCTTCGATACAATATGTATCACGATAATTTTGTCTTCGATATGATATACATCACGATAATATCTCATTCATAAATCCATTTCAATTTTTAAGAAACAACTTTAAATAAAATCTTTCAACGCCATTACGACGCTTAAGATAACTAATAAACATTACCATTCTGCAAGGATGTAACTGCTGATACATGAACCAGATGTCATTTTTTTTTACGATTTTGGGATCTTTTGTTTCAACTTTAAACCAGGTATGTTATTTACATCGAATATACATGTAAAATATTTTACAACATACACACGAGTATGCCAGAGTACGAATTAAGAGTCTTAACCCAAAAGTTCAAAGTCCTTCATGGTTACTTAGACAGATGTTTGCACGTACAAAAAGATATATGGTTATCTTTACCTGATCAGAAAGTTAAACAGAGGAACTAAAATAAAATTACAGAAGATTTTACAAAAACGAAAAATATAAAACATGTTCACGACTGCAGAGTGCGATTCTGGTATCTGAGTACATATGACGTCACCAAATAGAATGCTTCAAACCAATTAAAATTGGCCTGATAGAATGAAATCCAACAAAAGTTTCAGTAACAAAAGCAGCCATAGGAGGTACATGAAAAATAAATAAACAGTCTTGATTTATTATGTCGTGTCCTGAGTCCCGTAATGCAATTCTCGAACGCAGTATACCCCAATTTCAAATAAGGCTAGACCATAAAGGGATTGTGTTGTCCTACCTTTTTGTGATACGCATTTCTCCAAACGCATTTCTCCGAACTATGAATTGATGACGTTGAAGGATTGAATTCAGTGTCAAAGTTAGAGACAGTACGGGGCTAAATATAGACTAAAGGAACAAAAATTGATTTGTGATTGATTTATATTTTTGATGAAGTGAATAACTACAATTATGAACGATGATAGTTGTTGATATCTTAGCATTTTAATCGGCTTCGTGTGTAAAATCCATACTTTTATTATGACGTCATCATTGACAGTCAACCAATCAAAATTCGTATTCTGATTCATTCGAATAGGTGATTGACTTGCTTTTTATCCGCTTAGGCCTTTGATTTTGAACAGAATCCTTCTTGCCTCTTTTGTTTATTACTAGACAGTTATTGGTAATATCACGTTGAAATTTATTCCGGAGACTTACAAGATCAAGTTAGAAAAATTATACGAATACGGTATTTGAACATTTTAAGGCAGGATTCGAACCCGCGACCTCCCGAATCCGAGGTGGACACTCTTACCACTTAGGCCACCGGAGCAGTCAGAATCTAAAATGATATTTAATAATTGGATAATCAGACTTAAAGAGAGTGTACATGTGGATGAGGAGTACTTCGAAGGGATGCGCTGACGTACTGTTCGCTAATAATGACCATTGCTGTACCGCTCCAGTGGCCTAGTGGTTAGAGCGTCCGCCACGGATGCGGGAAGTCGCGTGTTCGAACCCCGGTCGAGTCATACCAAAGACTTAAAAAAAAAAAAATGGTACTAACAGCTGCCTCGCTAGGCGGTTAACATTGGTCGGCCTGGTGTCAGGATAATGTGACTAGTGGGGACATCATGTTATATGTCTGCGGCATGATGCCTCAGTGCTATCCATCACTATAAACTGCCACACTACAGACATTGTAGCGATGTGATGGAAAATTTTTTAAAGCTACGTTAAAAATCGAAATCACACACACACACACACACGCACACACACACCATTGTTGTACAGCGCACTAATATTCATTACTTTTTAAATACCATATACTGCCTCTGCTGTATGAGAGTAATATATACAGGCTATATACTGCACCTACTGTATGAGAGAAATATATATGGAACTAACATATACAGGCCATATGCTCCTGCTGCTGTATAAGATTCACATATACAGGTCATGTACTAGTCAACTGTATGAAACTAACATATTCAGGTTATCTTATGTCTCTGTTATCTAAGATTAACATTACAGGTTCTACACTGTCCTTTTTGTATCACACTGACATATACAGGATTTGTGTTATCGTTGCTGTGAGACTAACATATACAGACTCTGTACTGTCCTTGTTGTTAGGGACTAACATGTACATGCTTTATACTGCCCTTGCTGTGAGAGACTAACAAATACAGGTATCAAGATGTCTCTACTTTATAAGACTAACATTTACAGGCTATGTACTGTCCTTGCCGTGTGAAACTACCATATACAGGCTATATACTGTCTTTGCCTGTTTGAGACTAAAATGGCAAGCTTTATACTGTCCCTGCTGCGCGTGACTAACATATACAAGCTTTATATTGCCCCTGCTGTGTGACACTAATATATACAGGTTATATGATGTCTCTACTGTATAAGGCTAACATATACAGGATATATACTTCCCTTGCTGTGTGACACTATACACGCTATATAATGTCCTTACTGTCTGAGACTACGATATACCGGCTTTATACTGACCCTGCTGTGTGAGATAAACCCGCTACATACTGTCCCCGCTATATGAGACAAACATACATGGGCTTTTTACTGTCCCTACTATCTGAGGCTAGCATATACCGGCTTTATACTGTCCCTGCGAGACTGACATATACCATCTTTATACTTCCCCTGCTGTGTGAGACTGACATATACCATCTTTATACTTCCCCTGCTGTGTGAGACTAACATATACCGGCCTTATACTGTCCCTGCTGTCTGAGATTAACATATGCCGGCTTTATACTACCCCTGCTGTCTGAGACTAACATATACTGACTTTATATTGTCCCTGCTGTCTGAGGCTAATATATACCGGCTTTATACTGTCCCCGCTGTGTGAGACTAACATATACCAGCTTTATACTATCCTTGCTGTCTGAGGCTTACATGCATTGGCTTTTTACTGTCCCTGCTGTTTGAGGCTAACATATAGCAGGTTTGTACTGTCCCCGCTGTGTGAGACTAACTTGTACAGGTTATATTATGTCCCTGTTGCTTGAGATTGACATATACCGGCTTTATACTGTCCTGCTGTCTAATCGAATTTATGTTCGGGTTTGTACCGAGTCAATGAAATCTCTTTCGCGGGGTTACATTATTTGTCTCCCCACGAGGTACTATCCACACAGAAGGGATGAAAATAACCGCAATATCTACTACCAATACAGAAGGGAATAAAATAACCCAATATCTACTATCAACACAGAAGAAAAGAAAATTACCCATTATATACTATCCACATAGTGTAGGGACAAGTTCTTTTAAGATAAAAAACAAACACACACACACACACACATTTACAAACGTACGCAAGCATACACATACACGCACACAAACAAACGTACACGTGCATGCATGCACACATACAAACACACACACCTACGCGCACGCACACAAACAAAAATACACATACACACACGTACCGCATGCACGCAAACACAAAGACCAATATAAAGCGCGCGCGCACACACACACACACACACACACACACACACACACACACACACACACACACACACACATACACACACACACACTTCAATCGTTATATATTCGCTTAGAATGTAATTGAAGGAGATGAAATCTCACAAAATATCTATCCCTTACACCACAAAAAATATTATCCATTACACCCACTATACCATCCATTATATCATAGTCACTATCCAAACGTCTTGTGTTCCCTTAGAATGTAAGAGAAGGAGATAAAATCTCACAAAATAGACTATCTCTTACACTGCCAAAATGCTATGTGGAGAAAAGGTTAGTATCTATTTATTGTCACCAATGGAAGAAAATTCGTTTGGAAAAGAATCCACTATCTATTTTTAGCCTCAACTTGTGTGACGTTCCTGTTTAAAAACCCTAGCATCTATTTATAGCTACAACCTGTGGAAAAACCCAAGTCTATATTTACAGTCTCAATTTCCAGTTTTAATGACGTCACTGTACTGGGCATTAGGGAAATACTGGAAATAGTGTTGCAAGTGGCTGACCTTAATAGGCGCTACTGTAGGTAGGTAGGTGAAATGAATTTGATAGGTATAAAGGGAGTTTTGTAGGGATATACAAAGACCAATACATACACACACAAGTAAACGTACGCGCGCACACGTACACACAAACGCACACACAAATGCACACACACAAACAAATGTACACGCGCACGTATAGATAAACACACATACACACACACGTACGCGCGCGCACGCACACAAACAAAAACACATACACACATGTACGCGCACGCACACAAAGACAAAGACTAATACGACCGCTCCGGTGGCCTAGTGGTTAGAGCGTCCGCCTCGGATGCGGGAGGTCGTGGGTTCGATCCCCGGTCGAGTCATACCAAAGACTTACAAAAATGGTACTAATAGCTGCCTCGCTTGGCGCTCAGCATTAAGAGGTTAGTGTTAGGACTGGTCGGCCTGGTGTCAGGATAATGTGACTGGGTGGGACATCATGCTACATGTCTGCGGCATGATGCCCCAGTGCTAGACATCACTATAAACTGCCACACTGCAGACATCGTAGCGATATGACTGAAAAATTGTTAAAGCTACGTTAAAAATCATAATCACATCACATCACATCACAAAGACTAATACACATTTAATTCGTTATGTATTCGCTTACACACACACTTCAATCGTTATGTATTCGCTTAGAATTTAAGAGAATGACATAAAATCTCACAAAATATCTATCCCTTACACCACAAAAATGCTAACCATTACACCCACTATACCATCCATTATATCACAGTCACTATCCAAACGCCTTGTGTTCGCTTAGAATGAAAGAGAAGGAGATAAAATCTCACAAAATAGGCTATCTCTTACACTGCCAAAAATACTATGTGGAGAAAGCTCTAATATCTGTTTATAGTTACCACCGGTGGGAAATTCCTTTGGAAAAACCTAGTATTTATTTTTAGCTACAATTTGAGAGAAATTCCTTTAGAAAAACCCACTATTTATAGCCACAACTTGTGTGACGTTCCTGTTTAAAAATCCTAGTTATCTATTTATAGCTACAACCTGTGGAGAAACCCATGTCTATATTTACAGTCCCAAAATTTCCAGCTTCAATGACGTCACTGTACTGGACAGTAGGAGAATAATGGCAACAGTGTTGCAAGTGGCTGACCTGAATATGCGCTACTGTAGGTAGGTAGGTAGGTAGGTGAAACGAATTTGATAGGGATAAAGGGAGTTTTTTAGCGACAAATAAAGACCAATACATACACACACACGTACGCGCACGCACACAAACACATAAACCAGGTGTATTTGGAGCTTAGAAAAACCCCAGCCCTTCTCAGGGCTAACCAGATCTTTTGTGAGATATTCTGTGAGATTTCATCTCCTTCTCATTCTAAGCAATACATAACGATTGTAGTGTGTGTGTGTGTGTGTGTGTGTGTGTGTGTGTGTGTGTGTGTGTGTGTGTATGTGTGTGTGTGTGTGTGTGTGCGTGCACGTACGCGTGTGTATGTGTAGTTGTGTTTGTGTGCGTGCGCGTACGTGTGTGTATGTGTCTGTATGTGCATATGAATGAGCGTGTACGTTTGTTGTGTTTATGTGTGTGTTTGTGTGTGTATGTGTATCTGTGCGCGCGTACGTTTGTGAATCTGTGTGTGTGGGGGGGGGTGTTTGTTTTTAATCTTTACCAAAAAAACTTGTCCCTACACTATGTGGATAGTATATAATGGGTTGTTTTCTTCCCTTCTGTGTTGATAGTAGATATTGGGGTTATTTTCTTCCCTTCTGTGTGGATAGTAGATAATGGGTTGTTTTCTTCCCTTCTGTGTGGATAGTAGATAATGGGTTAGTAGATAGTAGATAATGGGTTGTTTTCTTCCCTTCTTTGTGGATAGTAGATAATGGGTTAGTGGATAGTATATAATGGGTTGTTTTCTTTCCATCTGAAGATTATAAGGTGACCTAAGCCCAGTCATCAGGCCTCCCCCCACCCCGCACAAGGCGGAACTAAATAAGTCACAGATGAACGATCTCCAAACTATCAACACACAGCATATAAGACCCAAACAACACCAACTCAACATTGTCTCTCAGATCTATTGCTATAAATACTTAACAAACAAGGGGCACAATGTTCTAGAAAAAATCCAAAAGATATTTAAATAAGGCTATAATGGCATCATACAACGAAACCACGACTTGGTGATCAAGGCACAAATCATCAGGGCTTACGTCAACTGGAAGTCGAACCAGGAGCAAACAGCCTATCTTCAGAATGATGCCGCAACAACAAAAGACCAACAGGAAAAAGAACAACAAAAGAAGACCAACAGGGAAAGAAGATAAAACATCGACTTTCAAATTGCCCAGTTATACGAGGTTCTTCCTTTGGCTATTGAAGACCTCTTTTTATAATAGCTATTCCCTCAAAATCCTGATTTGATCCTTTGATTCCACTGTTAAAATTAATGACTTTTTGACTTTTAATAAACACTGCGTGACTCAGACATGCGTGGGGCGGCTGACATCCCGCTGATTGGTACTATTTCGAAAACTAAAGTACACTATGTACACAAAATTCCAACTATTGTAAACGACAGTAACGAAATTTATAAGACTTGTTGAATTAGGATAATTGCACAGGTGGCTTACACACTATTGAAATGTTATCTCTCCATTAGTATAACTGGACTAGACTTGATCATATACGCTCTGGCGTTTTATGCGTTTTGCTTTTCGGTGGCGTTTCGCGTCCCGCGGGTCCCCTTCTGCCTTTGCTCGATTGGACATGCACATAGCTAAAAAGTGCGACATTCGCACATAAAAGCGGGTCTGTGGTGGCTCCGTTCCCACAGTCCCGACCAATTAATAATCTTGACCTTCAAGATCTAACCAGTCGCGAAAGCATCAGTTGCATAGGCGACTTAAATTCTTATTGATTTGATTTGATTCGCGCCATTCAACACTGAATAATAAACGAAGATGGCTTGTAACAAAATAGACGCAATGAAGACACTGCAAGAGGCAGTAGATGACATGGGTATGGTAGAAGAATTCCTGATAAGAATGGAGCATAGTGAATATAGTTCACACAGGCTAAAGATGGAGATTAACAATTTAAAGAAGATGAAGGAAAGGTTAAGAGAATTAATGAAAGAAGTAAAGGAGGAGAAAGAGGACGAAGAAGATAGAATAAGAATGAGAGCTTGGAATGAAAAAAAAAAATAGAAAAAGAAGAGGGGAATGAAAAGAGGAAAAAAGAGGAGGAGGAGAAGGAGAAGAAAAAGAAAAAGAAAAATATAGGAGAGAAAATAAGAAGTTGGTGGAGGAAACGAAGAACTTAGAAAATAAAGAAGAAGAAACCCAAAGGCCCTTTTCAGGGCCACTTCATAACCTCGAAAAGATTTGTTCAAAAATTTGCCCTATGTGTGTATCTTTGCTTGTCTATGTCTATGTCTATATACATGTTTCTATTGTCACTAGAGGAACGCGTATTCAAGTCAGTCCCTTGCCACACTGTTCCGCCCGATTGAGGTCAGCCACTTGCCACATTGTTGCCAATGTCCAGTACGTGACTTCACCCCTGTTCCATTTTCCTTGTCGCTAAACAGGCCCAATATTTTTTGTCGCTATACAGACCCAACCTTTTGTCGGTATAAATCTTGTCGCTAAACAGGCCCAGGGAGTCTTGTAATGGTAATTCCCATTGTCGCTGAATCGCCCCCCTTCACTACTTATGTTGATGAGGGCAGTGGGGTGACCAATCGACTGACTAAATACACAAGTTATATGCATGAGAAAACAGAAACATAAGATCAGCTGATATTATTAGTACTATATTATCACATTTAATCGATTGATGTCATATGAAAATAATATATAATTAAGATATTTTATAACGATAACTTTTAAGTTTCATCAGTTCTAATTTGGGAAAGTTCTGTGGTAGTCAATGATACGATAAAGTACACAGCTCAGTCTAACAAAGTTTGTAATGACTGAGGAGATTTCCTATTCATGATTTTCTTGGAAAATTATATTTTCTGTCTTGTGAATATGGCAAGTGTTGCTGTTACTAGCGCAATGATATGCAAAACGGAAATCTTGTGGAATAGCGTGCTGAACGATGACTGAACCACTCCGATTGGTATGCGCATGAGTTTTCATTTACAATTTTTCAATTGCGTTTATATGTTTGATTCAACTGGGGCGGATTAGGGGTGTTTGACAAAGTTTGAAGAATGCAGTTACGTTATAAGACATTTTTGGTTGTTGCCTGCTTTGCAGTATCTCTTAAGAGATTTCGGATATTTTTAGCCAGTGAGGTGTATAACCTGTGTGACTCGCACAGTTCTGTTTTTTTTTTTATAGTTTCTATAATTTGTTCCACATAGCATTGCGAATTTTTCATATTTGTAACTCAGTTAATTTTCAGGTCAGCATCATTAAATGTAGCTAAATTGACCTAATTTGTTTTAAAATACTTCCTGTGAAAGGAATTAGGTACTTTCAGCTACATTTAATGGCACTGACCCAAAAATATATTGAGTTACAGATAGAAAAAAAATCACGATGCTCTGTGGAGCGAACAATAATATAATTCCAAATAGCTCGTCTTAGTGTGCGTGTGTGTGTAAGTCTGTTTCAAAATGTTTTGTATGGTGTGTCTTAATCAAAGCTGGAGAGACCAAAAGTTGCTTTATGAGTGGAGTTCTTTTTTGTTATAGATCTGTTCTTATTGTTGTTTTATTTTATAACAACTCCGTCAGGCACACCAGAATACAACAAGGGTTTTTCTTCATAAAAGTAGTTCATAGCTCGTGGACACAATGACTGAGACGATCTGACTGGGACAACCAGACTAATATAAGAAAAGTAAGGTCAGCAAATCAGGTAGATTGCTCTGTTGCATGGGTGAGAACGACATATACAGGCATTATATTGTCCCCACTGTGTGAGAATAATATATACCGGCTATATAATGTCCCTGCTGTTTAAGACATACATATATTGGGCTATATACTGACAAACTGCTGTATGTAATCATAAGATTATGCTTGAAGAGTCAAAGAACTTTAAACCCAACTTTCATGACCTTGCAACCTGTTTACATGGCAAGCATATATAGTCGCACTGGCCTGTTTGAGTGCAAGGGTGTTACAGTTAATAGACATCGACAGATGCACATTATTTGCGGACGACGCAGCCAATGGTGCATTAGAAATTGACATAAAAGAAAAATATCAACACAGTGTGAATGACGGACACAAGGACAGAATGTAACACTATATACCCGTTCTACATCCGACTTCAGGCATATAAAATATACACATATGCCTTACACTCTCTGCCACAAAGTCGATGACAGCATAGTTGAAACAGATTTTATTTTAGATTTGGCCAGCCGATCGCGCTACAGAAGTAAACATTTTTATATGTCACCGAAGATCGAGGTAGATCTATATGCTCTTTGATAATCAGCTGATACCTCAATGCTCAATGAACGGAACACGAGAATTACAAGGTCCTTTTAGACCCCATTGTTACTTACCGCAATATAGAAACACAGCGCTGTGTATTTAATTCAGTCACTGTTAGCTCTTCTTTGCGAGGAATTTTACCTATGGTTCTACACTTCTCAGGTTAGTTTTTATTTAAATTTCTGTAACAGTCTTACTTTTGTTTAAGGTTTGATTGTTCTGTTTGCTATAGTGTACGTGATCCCCCTCTTATCGCGTTATTTAAATCTGGTGAAAGGTGATGTCATTGCCACATCAGTAATTTTAATAGCTTCCATAAGATGTAATGAAGCTAAATCGGCTGCTACATGGCACAAGTCAAATGTTCTCATCACATTAGAAATAGAGGTTTTGAAAGAAGCTTTGTCTACTGAAATAAGTTAAATTGTTCTAAAGTGTCAACCAACAACAGATAATAAGTAGTGCACTCTCTCTCTCTCTCTCTCTCTCTCTCTCTCTCTCTCTCTCTCTCTCTCTCTCTCTCTCCTTGCATCATCAAACATTCTGATGAAATGTGTTATAAAAACTTGTTGGGAGAATATTTACCTGCAATTAAACCTGTTAAACCTCCTTTTTCCCATTTCAATTACATTTTCTCACTCCAACTCAAGCTATGACTAAAACTCGAAACTGATTCACAGATCAATAAGGTTCTTTCTTCTGGTATCTAAACTGAGAGGAGAGACACAGTCAACATTATTCATTGACTTATTATTGGAAGGAAAACAAATCATCAAAACACAAAACAAACCATCAAAAACACAATGGCAACGCATCGCTTACCCACAGAATTTAGATTGCAACGATATACTCTTTGTTGTACAAGAGGAGCAGATAACGCGGTGCTTAACATTAGAGGCAAGGGGAGAGGTAAGATAATTCGAACTGAAGTCTCAAAAGCAAGAGAAGGGGTAAGGTAATTCGGTGTGTAGTCTCAGCGGCAAGAGGAGGGGTAAGATGATTCGGTGTGTAGTTTCAGAGGCAAGAGGAGGGGCAATGTAATTCGGTGCATAGTCTCAGAGGCAAGAGGACGGGTAAGATAATGCGGTGTGTAACCTCAGAGTAGGGGTAAGATAATTCTGTGTGTAGCCTCAGAGGCAAGAGAAGGAGTAAGATAAATTCGGTGTGTAGCCCCATGAGCAGAAGGAATTTAGTAAGATAATGCAGTTCTTAATCTCAGAGACAAGAGAATGAGTAAGATAGTGCGGTGCTTAACCTTAGATGCAATAAAGGGGTAAGATAATGGGGGGCAGCCTTAGATTTTTTTTTTTTTATTTTGAAAATTCACTCAAGTAACATGATCAACAGGCTCCTTGCAACGTGTTGTTTTGCTCGTCACGCAATTTTAGGCGCATGCCGTTTCGGGTTTTTTTTTTTGGTAGACGGAATAAACTTACGAAATACTTGGAGTCTATTAAAAGAACGCATACGCAGTGTACAGTGGTAGATTCTGTCTTGACTGAAGCACATTAATCGCAATTCACTATATAAGTGAACAATATTAGCCATGCGTCGAACTTACAATGTGGCTTTCTCAACCAATAAAATACAACAGGGTTTGTATCGTATCAAAGTTAACTGCACGTCGTAACTTTTAGAAATGTATAGTTAATATAAAATCATAAACTGTAAGATACATCCTTCATTTTGCGTGGAATTCATACTGTGATAAACCTAGGGTATGTTTTATTTGTTTTTACGTCTCCGTTTATAGCTTTATTAGACTTGCTGATTATGGGGAGTCGTTATTGGAAGACATTTCTCAGTATTCACGAAACTTTATGAGAATATGGGTTACTTTCGTAAAAATGGACACCCCCTAAAGGCCTAATTTCTTAGCATCGGGAATTCCCTGGATATTTTGAGGCATGCGTGTTGAATACTTTGAGATTGGAATGACCCTTTGCATTTGGTGTTTGGGTCGTATTTTGTATTGCATGGCGAACCGTACTAATATTTGGCTCGAAAAGGCCTGCTAATAAGTCATGCGAATGTGAAGAAATAAAAACCATGCAATTGTGAATATTAGAGTTTCGCAATGGGTGGTCATTATGATGGTAGAGGAAATCTACTGTACTATTTAGGAACCTTTAAACTGACAAAGACTGCTGCCTTGAGGTCTTTGTGTAGCCTACAAAGACTGTTGCCTTGAGGTCCTTGTGTAGCCTACAAAGGCTGTTGCCTTGAGGTCCTTGTGTAGCCTACAAAGGCTGTTGCCTTGAGGTCCTTGTGTAGCCTCATATGTAAATGTTCATTGTCTATATACCATAATGTCCACATGATATTCATTTTAATGGTCTACATATCATGATGTCCACTCTATAAAAATTGTAATCGTTTTCATATCATGATGTCGACTTGACATAAATTTTCATGGTCTACATATCGTAATGTCCACTCTATATAAATTTTGATGGTCTACATATCATGATGTCGACTTGATATAATTTTCATGGTCTGCATATCGTGATGTCCTCTCGATTTAAATTTTCATGGTCTACATATCATGATATCGACTTGATATAAATTTTCATGGTCTACATATCATGATGTCGACTTTATATAATTTAATGGTCTACATATCGTGATGTCCTCTAGATATAAATTTTCATGGTCTAAATATCATGATATCCGCTTGATATAAATTGTAATGGTCTATATATCTTGATTTCCACTCGATATAAATTTTCATGGTCTACATATGATGTCGACGTGATATAATTTTAATGGTCTACATATCATGATGTCAACTTGATATATTTTCTAGCATCATTCAGATGCCTCTTTTCATATTCGTATGAACGTGATTTAACATGTCAGTTTTCAAAAATGCTCCTTGCACTTTGATGATGGATTTCAATAGAATTTGTAAATTGCTAGTTCATAACTTAATTTTCAAACGATTGGGAGTCAAATATACGTAATTTATGAACCCACATTTGAGAACTGGGAGTCTAAGCCTAGAAAATTTGAGTCCCTTGAGCAAGTACTCTCTCTCTCTCTCTCTCTCTCTCTCTCTCTCTCTCTCTCTCTCTCATTGATTTTTTTTTTGTTGCTTTTTTATTAATTCTACGATATTAATGTGTGATTTAAGTGTGTAGAGGCGCAGTGGCGACAACCTTGAAGGGATGGTCACCCTGAGTAAGTGTGTAGAAGTGCATGGCGAGAGCTGGGGAGGGGAGATGGTCAGTCTAAGCGTACATCGGTACATGGCGAGAGATTTGTGGGGATGGTCAGACTGCGTAAGTGTATAAAGGTGCATGGCGAATACCTTGAGGGGATGGTCAGGCTGAGTAAAAGTACAGAGGTGCATGTTGAGTACCTTGGAGGGATGCAATGATATACTATTAAGTAGTAAAGAAGTTTGTTGTAGAGCACAGTCATATTCAGGGCATTTTAGATATCTTTAATATGAATAATAGGTGAGAAGTTAACGAGGAATTCATTCACCAATAAAGGTATATGTGCAAGCTGTTGTAAATCACAAATGTTACACTGGTAAAAAAAATAACCTTAAACCATCCATGTAGATTTTGTACAAGGGTGTATTTGCTGAGATTATCAACGGTATTTGTCGAAGAATCGACCAAACTTAACCGATGCAACGTATTATCACTGAGAAGGATGTTTGGTATGTTTTAAACTCATTTGACCACAATGTTATTTTATTCTGAGCTGTTAGTGACACATGAATTCAACACTAGAAGCAATAACAGTGGCAACCGTAGTTATCATTTGTCATTATAGTCACATTTATGACTTTAAATATCTAAAATGATGGATCATCATATTTCAACTATAATTTGTTAATTCAAATCTTGAATGAACTGTTGTTTAGCCGCAGGTGCGTGCGTAGTGCTATTTGAGCAAGAAGTCATGTCGCCCTCTCTTCGCCTTTACCTAGGCTGTTTAAACAAAACCGTGTATTACTTTCAAATGCGATATATGTTTAATATCATCGTGTTTTTATATAGAGAGAAAGCATATTGATTTGTATGTAGCTCGGTTGTTTTTTTTTAAATTTTACTTTAAGTCATTTCTTTCTAAGAGATTTTGAGTAGGCTGTGATCTCTGGGTAAACAGTGAGATGATAGGCTGTGGTCTATGGGTGAATAGTGAGATGATAGACCGGTATGTGGGTAAATAATGATATGATATGATAGAGTGCTAAGTTGTTATGTACATTTATATGATTTTACAATAAATTCTTTAGACCATTTGCATTTATTTAGTGAACGAGGAAAGATTGTTTAATGTACACAACCGATCTTGTCTTTAAACACTAAAGACTAGAGCTTTTGAGTTTAACTTGCAATGTTTATAACTCAGTAATTTGGTTCTGTTGTAATTCTACTACTCACGATGTTAATCTGGTATGACCCGCTAACGACTCCGACAAGTCTACTATGTAATCCGTTTAACACCACATTTGTTTGACACCAACATTATTCTGTGTCCCTCACACGTATGTTTCTTTTAAACTAGCAATACAACCGATATAATCCCCATTTCTCTCACTTAAGTAAAATTAATTCGTGTATGGATGATTTCATTTTGACCTTTATTTGAAATATCTATATAAGATTCGTCATAAATATATGAACAAACTCTTGCTTATGTGACCACATTATTTATTTCAATACCACTTCCGAAAGATGTTGTATCGGTATAAAAGAGTAGAAACTAAACTCATCGGTACTGGTGATTTTTAGCGTGGTAGAACTCTCTCTCTCTCTCTCTCTCTCTCTCTCTCCAAATATTTATTAATCTATTAATTTATTAATAAAACTGTTTATCTCTATTTATTCATAAACGTTTCCAAATATTTATAATATGCAAACTGTTTTCTTCATCCTGATACACATGATGTCATTCATTTTTTTAAATCGATAGGACCGGTAGAGTGTCTTGTTCGTGTTACAAGTACATGCGATTCCATTATTTATACAGTTAAACGGTGTTTTTTTCGTGAACTCGTGAAAATATTTCTCTGAAACAATGGGTAGCCATAGTATTGTATTTAGCAGTTATTGAGATAAATAATGAAATGTCATCCTAAGAGCTTGCTTTAGTGTCACCAATAAAACAAAATCGCTCTTGTATGTACTTAAAAGCGGAAATTTCTAAAATCGTGGTCATTTCTCATTTCATGAAGCAACCGCTAATGCAAGTGTTTCATGCGATCACGGAACTGTTGAACCTGCGTATTTTCCTCATATAAATCAAACCCTTGTGGGAAAACAGTTTTCAGAACAAGTGGTGCACAGGATCGCTTACGCAAGTAAGCTCAATGCTTTAAATACAAAGTGAAACAACTTCCTTGATCGAGGTGGAAACATATCACTCCATTCAATGCCTCGAAAATACAAATAGCAAACGTTAAAGGCCACCGTTCCAAGACGTTTCGTCGTCATGGAAGCGAAGATATGAGCCAAAACAAAAATTTGTCGCTGGAAGCGGCTTCGGGTATATTAGGAAACCTGAGATTGAATCGCCGCGGGGGGAAAGGGGACGTAACTCCCTCCAAATCTTACCTATTCTCCTACTATATTTATCATCGAGTAACTCTTAAATAAAGAAACCGATTTCTTGAGTCAAATATATTTCTTCAATAATACTTGCCAGCTCATGATATGAGTTCACCCCGCGGCCCAATTTTTCGGTCCCCTATTGTACAAGTTTTAATCAGCGTCGTTTAAACGATGACACCCGTTATCTACGATCAAGAAAGTGTGTGTTAATGACGATACATACCTAGTACATAAATAAACCAAATTTACTTCTTATGGACTAATACTTTTGATGGCGTAGATAATCAACTTTTGTGCAGCATTTGATGTTTTTGTGCTTGATTCTTTGTCAATCGTGGAGTAGTTTATACTTATTTGACTATTATACGCCAGCTTTTGTTAAACTAACTCAACAATGCCAATTCATTCCCACTATGTTTGTTTAATAGGTCTACAAACGGCTGATCCTTGGGATGTTTATAAGCATCTACATGAAAGAATAAACATATAGTCAACCACACATAGTAACCCGTAACAGTAATTTTTAACAAAGGTCTTGCATTTCCTGCAGAGTCATCTAGAAACAAACTCATAATATCTTTTGAAACATAGCTGTAAATTATTTCCATAACCTTATGAAGGTTGATGGAAACTTGGCCCTTAATTCATTCAGTCAAACTGGATCGCATTTAGTATTCACTCAACCGCAAAGCAGATTATTTCCGTTCGCAATTACTACCCGAAAGGCTCTAGGTATTCCATTATACATTTTATTGCACGACACTTCTCAAACCATATGAAATATAACGCACTTAGTATTGTACTTTATACATCGTCATTAACACTCAACATTCATTTCTTAGATACCATTTGAATGAACATTATTGAGAACTAACCTGTCGGCAATCTAAGATGAATAATACCTGGTGACTCGGCCGTTATTTGATGTCATTGATGAGCCATATTGAGAAATGACACTTCAGCAATCTAAGATGAACAATACCTAGTGTCTCGGACGTTATTTGCTGTTAAGTACAACGAACATGTTCATTTTTTTGTTTTCTAGATATACTCGAGAATAGCATGTACGTAAAATCGTTCTTTAATTAATGGATTGGTTTCGAGAAATTACGTATAGATTATGTTACAAATGTGGCCACGTGGTACCTTTACACGGTTAAACTTTGTACAAAAATGCCCCTTTTGTAGTTATGTATAACACAAGAATTTATAATTTAAGATTGAAGAATTCAGGCATGTAGTGCTGTGGGAACGGCGTTGCCTTACCTTTCTCGCGCGCTCCCTTACTCTTTTGCGCTTGCCATTGTCCCCATCATCTGAGTAGCATGCGTTCCCCCACTTCTTTATTGCGGTCTGTCACTTCTATATTTAGCATTACACCACTGGAAGTATTGAAATACATTTGTTCGCCATTTGAAAATAAAAGTTTTTATTTTACTTATTCAGTTATGTGTAATCTAACCTCTCCTCCTTCTAGCTCCCCAGTTGTACCAAGCAGCCTAATAACACGCAGGTTTTAGTCAAGTAACCCATCGCTAAATGTAAAAAAAAAAAAAAAAAAACAAAAGATGAAATACATGCACGGCAAGTAACCTGTGATTAAGTGTTTAAAATGTAAAACACGCACGACACGTAACCCATCATTAAGCGTAGAAAACGCATGCACGATATGTAGCTTTTCATTAAGTGTAAATAGGGTAAAACACATACACGACATGTAAGATTTCTTACAAGTCATATAGTGTTGATTCGTCTAGCTTATCATTACGAAAACAAGTTTAAATCACGAACTCCCCAACTTGAAGGTGCCTCCTACATGTGTTGTAAATTCCTGCAGTGACATTCCTCTTTAAAGACAGTTTTAAATATGGACCATCATTAAGGTGAACTAAAAGATACACGTAACAAAACACGGAAAAAACGCATGCCATCACGGAAACAAGGCTCACGGAAAGCACCATAATATCTTACACAATGTTTTAATTTATCTGGTCACCATATCAGTTTGGCCGCATTGCGAAGTCGTGTTAGATAAGCAACGTTTGCAAATGTTATTTGTTCTTGAAGACACTGAGGTATTTCAGTTCAACATATCCTTAATTAGGTTGTAAATTTAATTTAATTAAGTATCGATGCATGTTTCTTTGGCGCTATCTTGAAATGAATTTTGAGTCTGGTTTAACACGGGCATTAATGCCATAATTACTAGAGTTGGTTATAACACAGATATCAATGCCCTTATTACCACAGTTGTTTATTGCATCGTCAGATATCAATGTCCTACATACTAGAGTTGTTTATAACACCGTCAGATTTCAGTGCCTTGTTAAAAGAGTTGTTTATAACATGTCAGATATCAATGTCCTACATACTAGAGTTGTTGATAACACCGTCAGATATCAGTGCCCTTATTACTAGAGTTGTATGTCTTTATATCTTGAAGAGTACTTCCTTGCTTGACTCTCTTTCACAGCGTTATACAAGAACGGTTGAATATAATAAGAATATGGCGTAATTAGAAGTTTGCCCGCTAATATTGGACTCTTCCTTTTCTGTAATCAAGATGAAAGTGGACTATGATCGGAGACTGGTGTATCCAGCATGCATGATAATTGTGACCATGTAAACAGAATATTGTAAACGATAATATTATTTTAAATTCTTTCATGATTCATATACTGTGCATGCATAGCTAAGGGAGTGGGGCGATGGGCGAAATCTTGTGAATCAGCAGTTTTAAAGCAAACGCGTTATCAGCTGTTGTTGTTGTTGTTTTAACGCCATTTTTCAGCACATGATAATGATATACATGACAGTCTGGTGGAGGAAGGACCCGGGGAAACCCCGGGAAGAACCACCGACCCACGGAAAACGACTGACTCGTTTTCTCAAATACCTACATAGGCTGAGCCCAAGACTCGAATCCACGCGGACAGAGGTGAGATGGCAGTCATCGATAAAGGCGAGAGCTTTAGACCACTCGGTCACCTGTAGCCCCTAAACACGTGATCAAAAAAGAAAATAGCAAATAATTTGCTTCTAATAATTGATCTGACATCCTAAAGTCAGGCATGGATTTTATGGTTTCTGCGCATTTTACATCGGGTAGTTTGAAAAAATGACCGGATAGGGGTGATCATTTGTGAAAATTTTCTTTATGAATGTTAGTAGACAAAACTAGGTGTGATGGTTAGGTAAACTAATTTTCAACATCCATTGTACTTACATATGTTAGGATTATAATCATTTCTTAAAATATGGCAGAAAAGCGTATGTGCATTGATAGAAGTGACTATGTTGTTTCACAAAGTACCAGAGGATCACTGACTAAACCTGTCGAATTACCGCTAATTAGTACGTTCCCCTTCGAAGGTACTATTATTGGCAAATGTTGAGCAAAGTAACCCACTTTTAAGAAAAACGAACAGATACACTTTTGTATATACGGTCATAACATTTGATGGAGTTGTTTAATTTGAATTCAGAACAGGCAGCAGGTACCCGTATGTAGAAATGAAATGCACGGACTTTTCATTCCCAACTGAATAGTCATTCCTTACATTTACAATTATCATTTTCCGTGTCACAGTTCCTTTTACATGTGGCTAATTTTTTGTGACACATTTGAGTGTCTTTAATATGCACATTCACCTTTATCACGTATGTTAACACCCATAACAAGTACAGTTGGGCCATACTGACCTATATTTCTTTCTAAACTTTTTTTTTGTGCACAGTTTTGAAGTTATACACTAACGATTCATAACATCTACATAATTTCCTCTTGGTTCATTCTTAGCTCAGGCCTTCAAAATTGCATCCAATATAAGCGAGAAAGAAGAAGAATCTTGATCTGGATTACTTCATGAAATGGAAAATATTAAAAACTCTTTCATGTAATATTTTGAGTCGCATCTATTTTGTACTAGAAAAATATCAATTGTTGCCATTTACACATAGCTATACCATTTGCCACTCTTATTTACACATTTTTTATACAATACAAGTGTTTATGTTTTGCCAGGCCTCCTCATACGGTTGATCGGTCTAATGTTTTGTAAAAATAATTATTTTACTAATATTTTCATTACATAAATTGAAGTTCAAACTTAAAAGATTCAATAAACCGCCAAACAAATCACATGTGAGTGCAAGTTTATCTTTAATGTAGAAAGTACAAGTTTATATATTGTGTAGAAAGTACAAGTTTATGTGTAATGTAGAAAGTACAAGTTTATATGTAATGAAGAAACCACTAACAACAGCTTCTTGTAGGTTTTGTAGGTTATATTTTTGTTGAAAGTTAAATTGTCACTGAAGTAAATGCAGAACTGGTGCAAGGGTGGCGCCCTAGGCGAACCTTCCACCTTGCGCCACTCCACCCCCATATCGAAGGGAGGGGCGGGGGCATCGCTTATTAATTAGTATGAATACATGTTCGGCCTCATAATTTTATTGATTGCATTATTTAGTCTACATATTTAATGATAAGAAATGTATAACCTGACAGTGTACTTGGTTTTTGCCTCCCCCCCCCCCCAAAAAAATGATGCCCTCGGCGACCGCATAGTTCGCCTAGGGGTTAAACCGGCCCTGAGCAAATGCCTTCCTCTACTCAAAGTGAAACAATACAAAACTGTATAGCGTTAAGTCACACGTTCTCTGTAAGCCAATGAAGTGAATGTTCATGTCAAAGCTTGGCAGATATGATATTGTCACGTGAATTTATCATACCGTGGTTTGCCAAAGGGTCAGTTAGTATTTGTGCTGTCATGGAATCCATGAGCGTGATGAGTGTTATTTATTTCCAACTACTACTGTCTGAAATCAAAAGGGAAAGATCACTTTGTTCGAAGAGTAAAGACTTATACAGTACAAGTTATTGTGTTTATTATTGTATATAAAATTCCTCATGATATTTAGTGTTTCGGCAATAACATTATGTGTAGAATTTAATACTACCCCACCCCCACCCCTCGTTAATTACGGGGGGAGGTATGATAACTTTGGAGAATAATGGGATCATCCATTAGAGGAGAACGACGTTGCTTCTTGTATGTTATTTAAAGACAGCAACACGTGAAACCCTTTCAGATATCGCAGAACTTTATTTATAATGTGACAACTTTAGTTCAAGAAGAATGTAACTATCCAGTGAGGTACTGAATGAGTAACGAAACACCAATTTACAAGATAATAAAAAACACGAACGCTATTAAAGTTGGTTTGTCCTAAGCCCGTATTGTTTAAATTCCATGTTTGCTGGCCGGAACGTTTCTGTGTTTCTTCTGATTATTACTACTCACCCGGAAACATTTCACTTTCAATTGGGTCGTTGCATACGAATGAAAATTAATCAACATTTAGATAGGTGCGAACACAAAATACGCTTGATCATTTGGGCTCCTTTTGGCGGTAGTATTGGTTTTTAAAGACGAGATGGTGTTCGGATCATTCTTAGTGGAATGTTTCTTATGTAAAAGACAATTAGATATCCACAAGTCGTAGATATGTATCGGGGGTTCCTTTGCAGAACAGCTGTTAGGAAAACAAAGTGCAAAACAACTATACAACTATATCGCTGTGATCCTGAATTACTGTACACATCTTCTGTTACCAAGTTAAATTCCAGGTTGGATTGACACATACTTTGAATTGTTTATGACATTCGTTTGGAAATTCTATTTTTTTGTCAGAGAAAAGGTCCCTGTCTATTTGGGCTGATACCTTTTAAATTTATACTGCGATGATTAGAGTAGGTAATTTTTCTAAACCGAATTACTGTTTTTATGTAAATAAATATATGATAGATTTTGTTTTTAACTTTTTCACAAGCTTTCTTGTATCACACGGGCTCTATTAATAATTTAACCATCTGTTGTTCAGTTTGTTCAAGAAGATTTTTAAGCCAAAGTTTTTTTCTTTCAACATGGAATGTATTCCCAATTTTTTATAATCGTTGATGACATGAGTGTCGTCCACAATCTAATAAGTCATTCACATATGGTTAAACCTTTTACTTTCCCGTGCAGCACTGATTTCATGTAAAGAAAAATCCCAGATTTATTTTAAGGGTACAAAATATTCTTAGATGCCTATCAATTCATACTGAGCTTATTATTGTATTCATCGCGCATTCAAATAAAAATGTTTTAAGACAGTAACCATTTCGTTGCTTACTAGGTAGTACGCGTACAGCTATTAAGGTGTATATATCCGAAAAAACGACCGAGTCATACCAATTACTTATAAAAATGGTAGTAACACCTTCCTCGCTAGGCGCTCAGCATTGAGAGGTTAGTGTTAGGACTGGTCGGCCTGGTGTCAGGATAATGTGACTGGGTGGGACATCGTGCTACATGTCTGCGGCATGATGCCCTAGTGCTAGACATCGCTATAAACTGCCACACTGCAGATATCATAGCGATATAACTAAAATTGTGATAGGTACGCTAAAAATCCAAATCACACACACACACACACACACACACACACACATCCGAAAGAGCGTTAGAATCTGACCTAAATGCCAAATCGATTTACCTTTTCCATCTAAATAATTTTACGAGCAATTTTGTTCGTAAAACTATCCACCACGTCCTTTGTATCACAACCACGAGTTTGAAAACGTTGTCGTCAGTTGTTCTGTATGAATGCGAATTTCGTGCAGACAATAATTTCTTTATCATTCGTAAGTTCTACATTGTCATTAATGATGTTAGAGTGGCTTCGATAATTTAATGTCATTCACATAAATTCAACCTATTAAGTTCTTTGCAACACAGATTTAAGGCAAATTAAAATCTGCGTTTTTTTAATGATGGGTGTACAATAATATAGGAAACCTTTACTATCGATTCGATTTGAGCCTATCATAATTGTTCGCGCTTGCAAAATGTGAAATGTAGCACATCTTTGGGTAATTTTCACGCACCCGGTGACAGCATGCCCTTTTAAAGATGTCATGAATTTTCTAAGCCTTCTACTGATCAGATCTTTTTAATTAAACAACCTGGTTCGCGTTTTGGGGGTTGGGGGGCCTGCACAATTAAGGTTATTAAAGTTTAGGAATATCTAAAGTTTACTTTCAAAGGAAAAATAAAAGCTTTAAAGAAGTAACTATTTCATCTGCTCATTTGGAATGTGCGTCTGCCAGTATGTAAT
>JAECUM010050016.1:0-31879 GCA_016617855.1 Megalonaias nervosa | reverse complement strand
TCATATTGTAATTTCATTTGTTTATCTTTCTCCATCTCCTGCCTCTCTCTCCTCTTTCTCAAATTGTAATTCTCTCTCTCTCTCTCTCTCTCTCTCTCTCTCTCTCTCTCTCTCTCTCTCTCTCTCTCTCTCTCTCTCTCTCTCTCTCTCTCTCTCTCTCTCTCCTCTTTTTCAAATTGCAATTGCAACTGCTTCTCTTCAAATTGCAGACGCATTTGTTACTCTCTCTCTTCTAATTGCATTTGATTTTCTTTCTCCCTTTCCTCTTTCCGAAGCTAGAGCTTCCTTAACCCTAATTCCATCTTGTATTTAATTTTTAATTCCATTACTTTTATTTCAGAGTCTGATATCGACTTACTAACCGAAGCCAAAACACTTTTATCAAAAATATTCTTCTCTACCACATCTTGAATCAAAATATTTGTAATTTCTTGTTTTGTTAAGGACGATTTCGCTTCAGAAAGATCGTACTTTCTGGCAAGTTGAAGCAACTCATCTTTTTTCAGACTAACCTACTGCTCCTGAGTTGGACTAAAAAGATACATTTCCACTTTTGATGACATTGTGAATGTTAGCCTGTTATTTTCACTAAAGATATCAAAGAAAATGTAAAATAGTACTTGGAATTTAAACACTAGGAGAATTGCAATTTCAAATCACAATTTTCTGAAATATTGTATCCAAAATTCAAATATCCCAAGGACGAGCAATTCAATTTTCAACTGTGACGTGTAGGCCCGTACAGTAATAACAAGGGAAAGAGTGAGATCAACAAGCTTTACATATTTTAACAAAATAATTTATTTCTCTAGAAAACAATGTACAAATTGGAAATAGGTTGTACGGTTTGTGAATATAATCCAAAATTTAATCCTAAGAATGATGAAAAATACAAGTCCTGTCACTAAATAGGTCTAATAGAATCCAGGATCGAATCTCGACGACATTCCAATATGGAAGGCAATAACTTCATATGTGGTCGTTGTACAAATGGCAACAATTCTTCAACTGAATCAGTTTATGTTTCTGTATAAATCCAGAATACATTTCCGTTGATCTTCTTTCTCCCGGAACCTTTTTTATTAAAAGTGCACTTGTTTGGTTTTCTAGAGAATACATTATGAAATTATAAAAAGCAAATGACCTTAAAAACCAATCTGGCTTCAACAATTGAAACCTCTCGAGTCCTCAAGGTTTAAAATACAATTGAATAGATTTAATACCAATTTGCTGTTTTAAGCCTCGATTTTAGGTCACATGGTACTCCACGCGATAGCCTGCGTGATTTACTAAGTTGAACATCGCAATGAAAAGAACGAAAATTAGCAAGTCAGTAAGAATGACCCTCTCTAAGTACAAGACTCTTACTCTGAAATGCGTTTAAAATTAAACGTTGTTTAATCAGACAACACGTAGACCGAAATGTCCTTGACAATAGCCAATCGTTTTCACGTAGTGTTTACAAATTCTATGTACCATGGTGAGTTAAACATAGTACTAATGCAATATCTTTTGCGTTTCGGATAAGCAGAAATTAAGGAAAGAAAATATCGAATCCCGTGAAAATAATCATTACAATAGAATGCAATGAAACAAAAATAAAAATAAAAAAATTAAAACTAACACAAAAGCAATGTAATTACATATACGTAACACTCCTCACAACTAACTTATGACAGGAAATCACGCACTTTTAAAACGTTTGGTTGACACTTATTTATTTATGAAACTCTTCAATGGTTTGAGTGTCTTGAAGTCAATTACTGGGAATCGTGCGTTTTTTTAGTAAATAGGACATATTTATTTCTCTTCACTGATACTTAATGACATATAAACATCCATTTTTCAGACATTTTCTTGAAACTTATAAATTTATGAAACCCATTGGCTTCACCGTGTCTCTTGATGCCAAATTTTGGCAATCACGCATTTGTCAGTATTAAGTAACATTTTTTTTCCTCTTCATATCTACTTAATGGCATTTAAAATGCACATTTATTAAACATTTTCTACAGTTCGTGTCTACTGACGCCATGTTGTGAAAATCTTGCATTTGTCAGTAGAAGGGAACATTTTGTTTCTCTTCACAACTTTTTATTGACAGCTAAAATGAAATTCTGAGACGGTACTGTTGACGCTTATGAATTTCTAAAACAAATTTCATCATTCCTGTCTCTTCACTCCAATTTGCGGCAATCGTGCATTTGTCAGTAGATAGGAACCTTTATTTCTCTTCACAACTGCTTAATGACAAATACAAATTTATTTCTTTCTCGATCTTCTTGTTGAGGCTTTTGCATTTATGAAACACTTTGTATGGTTCGTGTCTCTTGACGCCAATTTCTGGCAATCGTTCGTTTGTCAGTAGGTGGGAACTCTTTATTTCTCTTCCCTGCTACATAATTTCATATAAACATCCTTTTTGCAGACATTTTTCTTGAAACTTATACATTTATGAAACCCATCGGAGGCACCGTGTCCATTGACGCCAATGTTTGGCAATCATGCATTTGTCAGTATAAATAACATTTTATACCTCTTCATACCTACTTACTGTCATTTAAAATGCAGTTTTGAGATCTCCTTCTTGACGCGTTTTCGTTTATTAAACATGTTGTATTGTTTGTTTCTCCTGACGCCAATTTGTGCTATTCTTGCATTTGTCAGTTTTAAGGAACACTTTGTTTCTCTTCACAGCTTTTTATAGACAGCTAAAATGCAATTCTGAGACGGTACTCTCGACGCTTATGAATTTCTAAAACGCATTGTTTCATTCGAGTCTCTACACGCTATTTTGTGGCAATCATGCTTTTTCAACATATAGGAACCCTTTATTTCTCTTCACAAATACTTAACCCCAGCTAGACATCACTTTTGAATAGGTTTTCATGACACGTATGGATTTATGAAAGTTATTGGACAGTTCTAGTCCCTTGACAAGAATTTTTGACAATTATTGATTTGTAGGAATATATTTACCCTTTATTTCTCTTCATAACTTCGTGAAACAGTTGGACACGCACATTTGATCACATTTTGTTGACACTTATGCATTTATAAAACTCATTCGATTCTTCATATCTATTGATGTCAATGTCTGGCAATCATTCATTTATCAGTAGGGAGGAACCCTTTATATCTGTTCACAAGTTATTAATCACAGCTAAACATGCCTTTTCTAAGACGTGTTGTGACACTTAATCATTTATGAATCTCACTGGATGGCTTTGGTCTCTTGAGGCGAATTACTGACAATCGTATATTTGTCAGTAGAAATTAACCATTTATTTCCCTTCACAGCTACTTAATGACACATAAAAATGTACTTGTGAGAACATGTTGCTGACGCTTTTGCATTTATGAAACCCTTTGTATGGTTCGTGCACCTTCACATTAATGTATGGCAATAGTTTGTGTGTTAATATGTGTGACCCTATTATTTCTCTTCACTGCTAATTAATGACATTTATACATCTACTTTTTAGAACGTTTTTCTGAAACTTATCACTTTAAGAAATCCAATGGATGGACTGTGGCTCTTGACGTCAATTTCTGGCAATCACGCATTTGTCAGTATAAAGTAGCATTTTGTGTCACGTCACATCGACCTAACAGTTGAAATGGACTTTTGAGAATATTTTGTTGACGCTTTTTCATTTTTGAGATATTTTGTATGGTTCGTGTCTCCTGATTTCAATCTCTGGCAATCATGCACTTGGGGGAAGAAAGGAACATTTTTTTTTTTTTTCTCTTGACAATTATTTATTAACTGATAAGATGCAATATGGAGACATTATTCTTGACGCCTTTGAACTTACAAAACACCAAGTATCATTCGTCTCTTCAAGCCACTTTGTGGCAATCACGCATTTGTCTGTTGAAGGGGAAACTTCATTTCTCTTCACAACTACCTAATTTCAGATAATCGTTCACTTTTGCAAAGGTTTTCTTGACACTTATGCATATATGAAACTTATTGTAAAGTTTATGACCCTTGACGAGAACTTGTGGCAATCACTTATTTTCAGTGTATATGAACCATTTATTTCTCTTCAGAACTACCTAATGGCAGTTACACATGCACACTTAATAACGTTTTGTTGACACTTATGGATTATGAAACCTTCGATTTCTCGCGTCTCTTGACGCCAATATCTTGCAATCCTGAATTTGTCAATAGAGAGGAACCCCTGATATCTCTTTACAACTAATTAATCAATGCGAGACAGGCAGTTTTTAAAACGTTTTGTTGACACTTATGCATTTATGAAACTCATTCGATGGCTTGAGTCTCTTGAAGCCAATTCCTGACTATCGTACATTTGCCAGTAGAGTGAAACCATTTATTTTCCTTCACGGCTACTTAATGACACATAAAAGTGTACTTTTGAGAACTTCTTCATGACTCTTTGGCATGTATGAAAAACGTTGCATGGTTCGTTTCTCTTGACGCCAATTTCTGGAAATCTTGCGTTTGTTTGTAGATAGGAGCCCTTTATTTCTCTTCACTGCTACTTAATAACATATAAACATCCAACGTTCAGAACCATTTCCTGAGACTTATCACTTTAAGAAACCCATTGGATGGACCGATTCAATTGACGCCATTTTCTGGCAATCATTCATTTGTCAGTAGAGAGGAACCGATTATATCTCTTCAAAACCAATTAATCGCAGTTAAGAATGTATTGTTTAAATAAGTTTAATGAAATGTATTCATTTAGGAAACTCATTAGATGGTTTGAATCTCTTGAAGCCAATTAATGACAAACGTATATTTGCCGGTGGAAAGGAACCATTTATTTCCCTTCAATGCTACTTAATGACACATAAAATGTACCTTTTAGATCTTCTTGTTGACGCTTTTATATTTAGGAAACACTTTTTATATGTTTCGTGTCTGTTCATGCAAATTTCTGGCAAGTCTGTGTGTCAGTAGATAGGACCCCTTTATTTCTCTTCACTGCTACTTAATGACATATAAACATCCACTTTTCAGTACGTTTTCCTGAACCTTATAACTTAAGAACCCCATTAGATGGACCGACTCTTTTGATGCCAATTTCTGGCAATCACGCATTTGTCATTATAACGTAACATTTTATGTCCCTTCACATCTACTTAATAACAGTTGAAATGCTCTTTTGAGATCTTCTTCTTGATGCTTTTTCAGTTATGAAACATTTTGTATTTTCCGTGTCTAGAGATGCGAAGCTCTGTCAATAGAATGGATCAGTTTATTTCTCCTCACAACCATTTATTATCAGGTAAGATGCAATTTTGAGAAGGTATTGTTGAAGTTCATGAATTTACAAAACACCTGGTATTATTCGTGTCTCTACACTCCAATTTATATCAATCATGCATTTGTCAGTAGATAGGAAAAGTGTATTTCTCTTCACCACTACTTAAGCTCAAGCATACATCCACTTCTGGAAAGTTTTTGTTGACACTTATGCATGGATAAAACTCATTGGTCAGTTCAAGTCCCATGAGAAGAGTTTGTGGCAATCTTACGTTTGTCTGTATATTGGAGCCATTTTTGTCTGTTCAGAACTACTTAATGACAGTTAGACATGCACATTTGATAACGTTCTGTTGACAATTATGCATTTATGAAACTCATTCGATGCTTCGTGTGTCTTGACGCCAATTTCTGGCAATCATGCATTTGCCAGTGGAACGGAACCCATTAGATCTCTTCAGAACTAATTAGTCCCAGCGAAACACACACTTTTTAAAACATTTTGTTTTCACTTGTTGATTTATGAAGCACATTGGGTGGTTTATGTCTCTTGAAGTCAGTTACTGACAATGGTACATTTCCCAGTAGATCGGAACCATTTAGTTTCCTTCACAGCTCCATAATGACACATAAAAAAATATACTTTTGAGTGCTTCTTGTTGACGCTTTAGCATTGATGAAACACTTTGTATTGTTCGTGTCTCTTGACTCCAATTTCTGGCAATCATGCGTTTGTCAGTAGATAGTACCCCTTTATTTCTCATCGCTGCTAGTTAATGACATATAAACATCCACTTTTCAGAACCTTTTCATCAAACTTATCCTTTTAAGAAACCCATTGGTTGGACCGTGTCTCTTGGGGCTAAATTCTGGCAATGATGCAGTTGACAATAAAGAGGGAATCTTTATATTTCTTAGCAACTAATTAATCACAGTTAAGCGTTCATTCTTTAAGACGTTTTGTGACACTGATTCATTTATGAAAATTATTGGATGGTTTGAATCTCTTGAAGCTAATTGCTGACAATCGTACATTTGCCAGAAGAAAGGAACCAATTATATCCCTTCACAGCTACCCAATGAAACATAAAAATGTACTTTTGAGAACTTCTTGTTAACGCATTGGCATTTATGAAAAACTCTGTATGGTTCGTGTCTCTTGACTGCAATTTTTGGTAGTCGTATTTTTGTCAGTAGATGGGAGCCCATTAATCCCATTCAATGCTACTTAATGACATATACACATTCATTGTTTAGAATCCTTTCTCTAAACTAGATATTTATCAATCCCATTGAATGCACGTTGTCTCTTGACGCCAATTTTGGCAATCTTGCATTAGTCAGCATAAAGTATCATTTTATATCTCTTCACATCTATTTATTGGCAGTTGAAATGCACTTTTGAGATACTCTTTTGAATCTTTTTCATTTATCAAACATTTTTTTATAAGTCGTGCCTCCTGACGCCAATATGTAGCAGGCATTCATTTGTTAGAAAAAAGTTCATTTTGTTTCTCTTCACAAGTTTTTAGTGCCAATTAAAATGTAATTTTGAGAAGGTACTGCTGACGCTTATGAAGTTCTAAAACACCTTCTAACATTCGTTTCTCTTCACGCTAATTAGTGGCAGTCATGCATTAGTCAGTAGATGGGAACCCTTTATTTCTCTTCGCTGCTACTTTATGAGATATGATCATCCACGTTTCAGAACGTTTTCCTGAATCTTATAACGTTAAGAAACCCACTGGAACGATCGTGTCTCTTGACGCCAATTTCTGGCAAGCACGAATTTGACAGCATAAAGTAGCATTTTATGTCTCTTCACATCGACTTAATGACAATTGAAATTGCACGTTTGAAATCTTCTTCTTTACGTTTTTTCATTTATCAAACTTTTTGTATGGTTCGTGTCTCTTGATCCAATTTCTGGCAATCGTGCCGTTGACAGTAAAAACAAATAATTTTTTTATCTTCACAACTATTTATTGACTGGTAAGATGCATTTTTCAAGAAGTATTGTTGAGGCGTATGAATTTACAAAACACCTAATTTTATTTGTTTATCTACACGCCAATGTATTTCAATCATGCATTAGTCAGTACATAGGAGACCTTTATTTCTCTTCACAACTCCTTAATTTCAGATTAACATCCACTTTTGGGAAGGTTGTGTTAACACCTATGCCTGGATGAAACTAACTGGACAGTTCAAGTCCCTTGACAAGAATTTGAGACAATCATGCTTTGTTAGTATATCGGAACCATTTATTTATCTTCTGTTCTTAACACTTATACATTTATGAAACTCATTTCATCCGTCGTGTGTATTGACGACAATTTCTGGCAATTATGCATTTTTCAGTATAGAGTAACCCTTTGTACCTCTTCACAACTAATTAATCACAGCGAAGGAAACACTTTTACAACCGTTTTGTAGACACTTATACACTTATGAAACTCAATGGATTGTTTGGGTCTCTTGAGGCCAGTTTCTGACAATGATACATTTGCCAGTAGAAAGGGACGATTTATTTGCATTCACAGCAATGTAATGACACTTAAAAATTTACTTTGGTGAACTTCTTACTGACGCTTTGGCATTTATGAAACACTTTGTATGGTTCGTGTCTCTCGACGCCGATTTCTGGAAATCGTGCGTTTGTCAGTAGATCTGAGTCCTCTATTTCTCTTCACTGCTACTTAATTACATATAGCCATCCACTTTTCCTGAAGCTTGTTACTTTAAGAAACATATTGGATGGACCGTGTCTCTTGACGCCAATTTCTGTGAATCATGCATTTGTCAGTAGAGAGTAACCCTTTATATGTTTTTACAACTAATGAAATACAGTTAAGCATGCCTTTTCGAAGACGTTTTGTGACACTTATTCATTTATGAATCTCATTGGATGGTTTGAGTTTCTTGAGGCATAGCACTGACAATCGTACATTTGCCAGTAGAAAGGAACCATTCATTTCCCTTCACAGCTGCTTAATGACAAATACAAATTTACTTCTTTCTCGATCTTCTTATTGACGCTTTTGCATTTATGAAACACTTTGTATGGTTCGTGTCTCTTGACGCCAATTTCTGGCAATCGTTCGTTTGTCAGTAGAAAGGAAAAAATTATTTCTTTTCGCAACTATTTTTGGACAGGTTAGATGCAATTTTGAGAAGGTATTTTTGAAGCTAATGAATTTACAAAACACCTAGTATATTTCGTGTCTCTTAAATCATGGATTTGTCAGTTGATAGGAAACCATTATTTCTCTTCAAAACTACTTACGTTGAAATAAACATGCATGTATGAAACTCTCTGGACAGTTCATATCGCTTGACAAGAAGTTTTGGCCATCGTGTATCTGTCAGTGTATAGTAACCATCCATTTCTCTTCGGGACTACTTAATGACAGTTACACATACAGATTTGATAACGGTTTGTTGACACATATGCATTTATGAAAATCATTCGATGCTTCGTGTCTCTTGACGCCAATTTCTGGCAATGATGCATTTGTCATTAGAGGGGAACCCTTCATATCTCTTCACAACTAATCAATCAAGGCAATGCAAACACCTTTTAAAACGTTTTGTTGACACGTATGCATCTATGAAACTCATTGGATGATTTGAGTCTCTTGAAGCTAATTTCTGGCAACGATACATTTGCCAGTAGAAAGGAACCATTCATTTCTCTTCAAGACTACGTAATGACAGTTAAAATGTTACTTCTGAGAACGTCTCTTGACGCCAAGTTCTGGTAATCTTGCATTTGTCAGTAGATAGGAGCCATTTATTTCTCTTCACTGCTACTTTATGACATAAACATCCATTTGTCAGAATATTTTCTTGAAACTTATAACTTGATGAAACGGATTGGATTCATATTGTCTTATTACGCCAATATTTCTTTTTCATGCATTTGTCACTATAAGGTAACATTTTATATCTCTTCATATCTACTTCTTGGCAGTTGAAATGCGCTTTTGACATTTTGTTCTTGAAGATTTCTCATTTATCATAGACATTGTATAGCTCACGTTTCCTGACGGCAATTTGTAGCATTCATGCATTTGCAAGTTGATAGGAACAGTTTGTTTCTCTTTTCAAGCATATATTGACAGGAAAAATGCAATCTTGTGAAGGTACTGTTGAGGTTTATGAATTTCTAAAACACCTTGTTTCATTTGTGCCTCTTCATGCCAATTTCTGGGAATCATGCAATTGTCAGTAGAAGGGAACTCTTTATTTTTCATCACGACTACATAAGATAAACATTCACTTTTGCAAATTTTCTTTTGACACTTAAGCATTTATGAAACTCATTGGACCGTTCAAGCCCCTAGACAAGAATGTGTGGCACTCATTCATTTGTCGGTATATAGGTCGCCTTTATTTCTCTTCTCAACTACTTAAAGACAGTTACACATGCACATTTGATAATGTTTTGTTGACACTTATGCATTTATGAAACCCGTTCGATGCTTCTGGCAATCCTGCATTTGTCAGAAGATCTTTCTGTCTTCTTGATCGTCCGTCGAGTCGACGAGGACCACTCTAATCATCTGTGGATTGGAGGGGCTGGTTCTGTTCTGTACGTGCGCGTGTAGCTGATGAGGCCAATCCTTGCACGGAAGGTTCGGTTGCAGAAGGGACTAAGGATGAGTGGGACATCTCCAGGAGTGTTGATGGCACGTGCTTTTCTGGCTTGCCTCTTCAGCTCTGCAGCTGTTGTCCTGGTAGATTCGCACAACATGGATCCTTTGTGCACGGAGGAGTGCCAAGTGACTCAGTCGCTGGCTGTTTGCTCCCATGAAACAGGATTTTTGTTGAACGCTTTCACTGCAGCTTTCATATTGTCTTTGAAGCATTTCTTCTGACCTCCGTGGGATCGCTGTCCTTGCTGTAGCTCGCCATATAAGTGTCTCTTTGGCAGCCGGTGGTCTGTCATGTGTTCAACATGTCCCGCCCAGTGTAGCTGAGACTGCATCAATATGGTGTGGATGCTGGGAAGACCTGCTTGGGAGAGTACCTCGGTGTCTGGAACCTTGCCCTGCCACTTGATGTTGATGATTTTCCTGAGACTTGTGGTGTGAAAGTGGTTCAGCTTCCTGGCATGGCGTTGATACACCGTCCACGTTTCGCATGCGTAAAGTAGTGTGGGGAGCACAACTGCCCTGTAGACCTTTAGTTTGGTCGTGATGCTGATGCCTCTTCTATTCCAGACATTGGTATACAGTCTGAAAAAGGTTGCGCTGGCTGTGGCAATGCGGAGGTTCACCTCGCCGTTAATGATGACATGCTGTGATAGTGTGCTGCCGAGGTAGGTGAAGCGGTTCACTACGTTGAGTTTTTGGCTGTTGACAGTGATGTTGGGCTCAACATCGTGCTTTCCCGGGGCCGGCTGATGCAATACTTCAGTCTTCTTAGTACTGACGGTGCAGAAACTGAAGAACTTGTCATCACTGCGTTGCAGGTCGGCCTCTGAGCCAACGTTGAGGGCGCAGTCATCAGCAAATAAGAACTCCCTGATGGTGTCTGTCATAACCTTGGTTTTCGCTTGAAGGCTCCTGGGGTTGAACAGTTTTCCATCTGTACGATACCTGACGCAGACTCCAACATCTCCGTATTTGAAAGATTAGTCAGAATGGTGGAGAACAATAGACTGAACAGTGTCGGTGCCAGAACACAACCTTGCTTGACGCCATTGGTTACTGGGAATGGTTCAGATGTCTCTCCATTTTCCTGGACTCGTGCGTGCATGCCGTCGTGGAAATGCTGCACCATGGATATAAATATTTTCGGACACCCATACTTGGCCATTACCTTCCACAATCCTTCTCTGCTGGCGGTCTCAAAGGCCTTTGTCAAGTCGATGTAGATGGACAAATGGTCGACGTTTTGCTCTTGACATTTCTCTTGTAGCTGCCTCGCAGCAAACATCATGTCGAATGTCCCACCTTCTTTCCGGAATCCACACTGGATTTCTGGCAGGAGTCCCTTGGTCAAGGCTCGTAGTGAGGCGGTTCAGTAGGATTCTGGCGAGTATCTTTCCTGCGATTTAGAGCAAGGATATACCCCGGTGGTTGTCGCAGACCTGTCGGTTTCCTTTGCGCTTGTACAGGTAGATTATGGAAGCATCTTTGAATTTCTGGGGGATATTCTCTTGCTGCCACATCAGTAAAAACAGTTCGTGGAGCCTTTCTATCCCCTTCCTCATGAAGAGGACGTGAGCAGTGCATTCCTCAATGGGTTGCTCAGCCGATGAGGGGGCTGTCAGGCTCCACTGCTGCTCTGTCATTGGTGAACGACCCTAATGGCCTAAGCCTGTAGAAAGCGACAATTTCTTTGAATTCACAGTAATGTAATGACACTTAAAAATTTAATTTTGTGAACTTCTTATTGACGCTTTTGCATTTATGAAACACTTGGTATGGTTCGTTTCTCTTGACGCCAATTTCTGGAAATCTTGCGTTTGTTTGCAGATAGGAGCCCTTTATTTCTCTTCACTGCTACTTAATAACATATAAACATCCAACGTTCAGGACCATTTCCTGAGACTTATCACTTTAAGAAACTCATTGGATGGACCGATTCTCTTGAGGCCATTTTCTGGCAATCATTCATTTGTCAGTAGAGAGGAACCGATTATATCTCTTCAAAACCAATTAATCGCAGTTAAGAATGCAATTTTTAAATAGGTTTAATGACACTTATTAATTTATGAAACTCATTGGATGGTTTGAGTCTCTTGAAGCCAATTACTGACAATCGTATATTTTCCCGGTGGAAAGGAACCATTTATTTCCCTTCAATGCTACTGAATGACACATAAAATGTACCGTTGAGATCTTCATGTTGACGCTTTTGCATTTATGAAACACTTTATATCTTTCGTGTCTCTTCATGCAAATTTCATGCAAGTGTGAGTGTGTCAGTAGATAGGACTCATTTAGTTCTCTTCACTGCTACTTAATGACATATAAACATCCACTTTTCAGTACGTTTTCCTGAAACGTATAACTTGAGAAACCCATTAGATGGACCGAATCTTTTGATGCCAATTTCTGGCAATCACGCATTTATCAGTATAACGTAACATTTTATGTCCCCTCGGATCTACTTAATAACAGTTGAAATGCTCTTTTAAGATCTTCTTCTTGACGCTTTTTCAGTTATGAAACATTTTGTATTTTCCGTGCCTTGAGATGCCAACTTCTGGCAATCATGTGTTTGCCAATAGAATGGATCAGTTTATTTCTCCTCACAACCATTTATTAACAGGTAAGATGCAATTTTGATAAGGTATTGTTGAAGCTTATGAATTTAGAAAACACCTGGTATTATTCGTTCCTCTTCAATCCAATTTATATCAATCATGCATTTGTCAGTAGATTGGAACACTTTCTTTCTCTTCACCACTACTTAATTTCAGAGAAAGATCCACTTTTGAAATGGTTTGGTCTCTCTTATGCATTTATGAAACTCATTGGAAGGTTCATGTCCCTGGACACCAATTTGTGGGAATCATGCATTTGTGACTATATAGTAAGCCTTTAATTCTCTTCAGAGCAACTTAATGGCTGTTATACTTATTGATTTATGAATCTCATTCGATACTTTGTGTCTCTTGACGCTAATTTAGGGCAATCCTGCATATGTCAGCAGATAGTAACCCTATATTTCTCTTGACAACTACTTAATGACAGACACACTTCCACATTTGCGAAGGTTTTCTTGATATTTATGTAGTTATTAAACTTAGTCGATGCTTCGTGTTTCTTGACGCAAATATCTGACAGTCGTGTATTTGTCACTGGAGAGTAACCATTTATATCTCTTCTGACCTATTTAATGACGCTTAAAGATGTAGGTTTGAAAACTTCTTGTTGACCCTTTTGTATTTATGAAAAAAATTGTATAGTTCGTGTTTCTTGATGATAAAGTTTTGAAACCCATTGGATGGACCGTGTGTCTGTATGCCAATTTATCTCAGTCATGCATTTATCCGTCAAAAGTAACATTTTATGTCTCTTTACACATATGTCTGATGAAGCCAATTTCTGGCAATCATTCATTTGTCAAAAATAAGGAACATTTTAATTATCTCCAGAACTATTTATTGACAGCTGAAAGAAACTTCTTTGAGCAGTTATTCATGACTCAACAAATATGTGGAAATCATGCATTTGTCAGTCGACAAGATCACTTTTTATTTCTCTTGACAACTACTTAATAAGGGTTACAGATGCAAATATGATAACGTTGTGTTGACAATAATGCAATTATGAAACTCATTCGATAATTCGTGTCTCTTCATGTCAGTGTCTGGCAATCATGTATATGTCAGTACAGTGGAACCCTTTACATCTCATCACAAATAATGAAAGATAGAAAAACGTCCAGGTTTTATAAGGTTTTATTGACCCTTATTAAACTCATTGGATGGATCGAGTCTCTTGACGCTAATATCTAGCAATTATTCATTTGTCAGTTGAAGTGATCATTTTATTTCTGTTCACAACGATTTATTAACATCTAAAATGCACATTTTTGAGTAAAAAATATTCTTGACTCTTATACGAAATAATGTGTACGTCATGTATCTTGACACCAATTTATCCCAATCATGCATTTGGCAGTAGAAAGAAATATTTTATTTCGCTTCACAACTATCTATTGACAGCTAGAAGCCATTTTTGTGAACGTATTTTTAACCGTTATACATTTATAAAACACCTTGTATCAATCATGTCTCTTTATTCCCATTTGTGGCAATCATTCATTTCTTAGTAGATAGGTACCGTGTATTACTCTTCACAACTACTTAATTAACGTTACACATTCACATCTGATAACATTTTATTGACTCTTCTGCATTTATCAAACTCACTCGATGCATAGTGTCGCTTATCGTCAATTTCTGGCAATCAATCACTTGTCAGTATAGAAAAACCCCTTATTTCTCTTCACATTTAATTAATGACTGTTAAAGATGCACTTTTTAAAACTTTTTGTTGACTGATATTGCATATATGAAATTCATTGGATAGTTCGAGTGTCTTCAAGCCAATTTGTGGCAATCGTACTATTGTCAGTAGGAAGCAACCATTTATTTCCGTTGGCTGCTACTGATTGACAGTTAAAATGTACTTTTGAGAACTTGTTGTTGACTGTTTTGAATTTATGAAACACTTTGTATGGTTCGGTTCTCTTAAACCAATTTCTTGCAATCATTCATTTGTCAGCGGAAAAGGGCCCATCATTTCTCTTCAGTGATTCTTAATGTCAGATGAACATCCACTTTTCTGAACGTTTTCTTGAAACTTGTAAATGTATGAAAACGATTGGATTGACCGTAAATCTTGACCCCAATTTCTGCCAAGAATTCATTTCTCCGTATAAAGTAACATTTTATGTCTCTTGACATATTATTAAAATGCACTTTTCAAATCTTGTTGACGCTCTTTCATTTATAAAACTCTTTGAATGGTTCGTGTTCCTTGACGCCAAAATCTGCCAATCATTCATTTAGCAGTGTAAAGGAACATTTTATTTCTCTTCAAACCTTTTTATTGACAGCTAGAATGCACTCTTTGAAGAGCGTACCCTTATTAATTTATCAAACACCTCGTATCAATCGTTTCTCTTCCCTCTAATTTGTGACAATCAAATGTATGATTGCCCCAAATTGAAATCAAAAGACTCGAAGCATGGAAGCTTTTTTCTAAATTCATAAGCGTCAACAAAACGATGAACGAGTGCATTTTAGTACTCAATAAAAAGTTGTGAAGAGAATTAATGGCCTCCTTTATACTGAGAAACGCACGATTGCCAGAAATTGGCGTCAAGAGACACGAACCATATAAATTGTTTCGTAAGTGCAAAAGCGTCAAGAACAAGTTCTCAAAAGTACATTTTTAACGGTCATTAACTAGAAATAAAGAAAAATAGTATTTTCCTTTCTTCTGACAAAGGTACGATTCACAGAAATTGGCTCAAGAGACTCAAACCATCCAACGAATATCATAAATGCATAAGTGTCAAAAACAGGTTTGAAAAAAGTGTTTAACTGTCACGAATTTGATCTGAAGAGATATAAAGGGTATGTCCCTACTGACAAATGCATGATTTCCAAAGAGTCGCATCAACAGACACGAAGGATCGAATGAGTTTTATCAATGCAAAACGTTATCAAATGTGCAGGTGTAACTGTCATTATTTAGTTGTGAAGATATATAAAGGGTTCCTCCCAACTGACATGTTTAACTGTTAATAAAGGGTTCCTAGCTACTGACAAATGCATGATTGCCAGATATTGGCGACATGAGACTCTAACCATCCAATGAGTTTAATAAATGCACGAATCTCAACAAAACGTTCTCAAAATTGGATGTTTATCTGAAATTAAATTGTTCTGAAGAGAACTGAAGGATTCCTATCTACTGACAAATATCCAGCCAGGAGACACCAATGATGCACGGCGTTGTATAGATTCATAAGCGTCAACAAATCCACTTTTGCTGTCAATATATTATTGTGAAGAGAAATAAAATGTTTCTTTCTATTGAGTAATTAATGCTTGCCAGAATTTGGCTTCAAGACACACACACCAGACAACGTGTTTCATAACTGAAAAATCGGCAACAAGAACATCTCAAGATTGCATTTGTAACTGTGATTAAGTAAATGTGAAGAGGAATAAAGCGTTAATTTATACGGACAAATACATGATTGCCAGAAATTGGCGTCAAATAACACGGACAATCTAATGGATTGAATAAGTTACAAGTAAACGTTCAGAACAGTGGATGTTTATTCTGTCATTAAGTAGCAGAGAAGATAAATAAATGGTTCCCTTCCAATGCCAAATTCACGATTATCAGAAATTGGTGTCAAGAGGCACAAAAATACAAATTGTTCATGAATGCAAAATCGTCAACAGAGTTCTCAAAAGTACAATTTTAACAGTCATTATGTAGCGCTGAAGTGAAATGAATGGTTCCTTACTGCTGACAAATGTACGATTGCAAGGAATTGGCTTTAGAGACTCGAACCATCCGATGAGATTCATCAATGCTTAAGTATCAAGAAACGGTTGTAAACAGGGCATGCCAACTGTCATTAATTAATTGTGAAGAGATATAAAGGGGTCCTCTCTACTAGCAAATGCATGATTGCTAGAAATTCGCATCAACAGACACGAGGAATCGAACGGGTTTCATAACTGCAGAATTGTCAACAGAGGGCTATGAAATCTGCATGTGTTAATGTCATTAAGAAGTTGTGAAGAGAAATAAAGCGTTCCACTCTATTCACAAACGCATGATTGCGACAAATTGGGGTCTGGATTCTTGAACCGTCCATCGAGTTTCATAAACACATAGATCTCTACGAAACGTAATCATAAGGGATGTTTATGTGAAATTAATTAAAAGTGAAGAAAGATAACGAGTTCCAATCTACTGACAAATGCATGATTGCCACAAATTGTCGTGAAGAGACACGAATGATACAAGGTGTTTTATAATTTCATAAGTGTCAGCAAAACATTCTGAAATATGCATTTAACTGTCAATAAATAGCTGTGAAGATAATTAACATGATTCTTTCTTTTGAGAAATGAATGATTGCCATAAATGGGTGTCAATGACGCGAACCATACAAAGTGTTTCATAAATGAAAATGCGTCAACATAAATATATCGAATTTGAATTTTAGCTGTAATTGTTAAGTATTCCTAAGGGGAAATAAACTGTCCATTTATACGGAGATATGCCTGAGAGTCAGATAATGCCGTCATGAGAAACGGTCCTTCCAGTGAGTGTCATGATTTTATATCTTCAGGATAACGTTCTGAAAAGTGGATGTTCATCTAAAAATCAGTAGTTGCGAACATAAATGAAGCGATCCTATCTACAGACAAGTGCATTTTTGCCACAAATTGGTGTGAAGAGACTCGAATGATACATGGTGTTCTAGAGGTTCATAAGCGTCAGGAATACGTTCTCAAAAAGGCCTTTTAGCTGTCAATACATTGTTGCGAAGAGAAATAAATTGTTACTTTCTACTGCCAAATGTATGATTGCCAGAAGTTGGCGTCAAGACACACACACCATACAAAATATTCAGAAAGGAATAATCGTGAAGAAGAAGACCTCGAAATTGCATTTTAAAATGTTAATAAGGAGATGAGAAGAGAAATAAACTGGTATTTTACACGGACAAATGCATGATTGCCGAAAATTGGCGTCAAGAGAAACGATACATCTAATGGGTTTCATAAATGTATACGTTTCTAAAAAACGTTCAGAAAAGTAAATGTTTATATGTTATTAAGATCCAGTATAGGGACAAATAGGGCTCCATACTACTGACAAATGTACGATTGCCATAAATTGGTGTCAATGGGCACGAACGGTATAAAGTTTGTCATAAATGCAAAAATAATCAACAAGACGCTCTTAAAAGTACATTTTAATTGTTATTAAATAATTGTGAACGGAAATAAATTATTCCTTTCTACGGACAAATGTACGATTGCCAGAAATTGGCTTGAAAACACTAAAAACTCGAATGAGTTTCATAAATACATAAGTGTCAACAACACGTTTAAGAAAGGCATTTTAAACTGACATTAATGAGCTGTGAAAAGACATAAAGGGATCCTCGCTACTGGCAATTGCATGATTTATAGAAATTACCGTCAAGAGAAAGGAAGCATCAAGTGAGATTCATAAACGCACAGGTGTCAACAAAACTTTATAAAATGTCCATGTGTAACTCTCATTAAGTAGTTGTGAACAGAAAGAAAGATTTCATATTGACTAACAAACGAATGACTGCCGGAAATTATCCTCATGAGACACGAACGGTCGACTGAGTGTCATAAATGTACAAGTGTCAAAAAAACATTATGTATTTTCGATGTGTTTCTGAAATTAAATAGTTGTGAATATCAGTAAAGGTATCCTCTCTACTAACAAATGCATGATTACCTCAAATTGGAGTCAAGAGATACGAATGATACAAGGTGTTTTATAAATTCATATGCATCAACAATACGTTCTCAAAAAAGTGAATTAGGCTGTCAATAAATAAATGTCGAGAGATTGAAATGTTCCTTTCAATAGATAAATGCATAAATGTCAACAAAACGTTATCAGATGTGCACATGAGATTGTAATTAAGTAGTTGTGACGAAAGATAAAGGGAACCTATCTACTAGCACATGCCTGATTGCCAGAAATTGTTGTCAAGAGACTTGAACAGTCGAATGAGTTTCATAAATGCGAACGTCTCAACACATCGTTCGCAAAAATGGATGTTCATTTGAAATTAAGCAGTGGTGAAGAATAATAAAGGGTTCATGTATTCTGAAAAGTGGATGATTGCCACAAATTGCCGTCAAGAGACACGAACGATACAAGGTGTTTTATAAGTTCATATGCGTCGAATGTGCATTTTACCTGTCAATAAATAGCTGAGAAGAGAAATCATCTGTTAATTTCTACTGACAAATGCGTGATTGCCAAACATTGGAGTCAAGAGACACGGTCCACCCATCAGGTTTCATAAATTTATACGTTTCAAGAAAATGTTTTGAAAAGTGCACATTTGTCTGTCATCAAGTATCTATGGAGAGAAATAACTTGTTTCTTTATACTGATAAATGTCCGATTGCCTTAATTGGCTTCAAGAGACTCGAGCCATGGGATGAGGTTCATAAATACGTGCGTACCAACTTTCTCATTACTGGTTTTTTCTCTGAAATTTACTAGTTGGGAATGCAAACAAAAGGTACCAATGCTGAAAAATGTATGATTGAAAAAATTGGGATCCAATGACGGGAACGATAAAGGCGTTTTATAAATTCATAAGCGTCAACAGTACGTTTTCAAAACAGTGGAACTTAGCTGTCAATAAATAAATGTGACGATAAATACAATGTTCCTTTCTACTGACAAATGCATGATTGCCAGAAATTGGCGTCAAGAAACACAAACCATACGAAGTGTTTCATAAACGAAAAAGCGTCAACAAGGTATTCTGAAATGTGCATTTTTAACTGTCAATAAGTTCACGTGAAGACAAATAATATATTGCTTTACGAATGTATGGTTGCCATAAATTAGCGCAAAGAGACATGCAAAGTTTTTCATAAATGCTAAAGTATTAAAAAGAAGTTCTAAAAAGTACATATTAACTGTTGCTGTGAATGTTAATAAACAGCTTCTGTTTTCCGACAAATCAACTATTGCCAGAGATTGGGTTCACAAGACTCGTAAAATCCACTGAGTTTAAGAAATTCGTAAGTGTCAATACAACGTTTTAAAAAGATCGTGTCTAACTGTCATTAATTAGTTGTGACGAGCTGCAAAGAATTCCTCACGACTGACAAATTAATGATTGCCACAAATTGGCTTCAAGAGACTCGGTATATTTTCTCAAATTGACGTCAGGAAGTCTGGTTAATCCAATGTGTTTGTTCAACGTATAAGATTCAAAAAACGTTCTGAAACGTGCATGTTTTCTGTCATAAAGTAGCATTGAAGACCTAAAGAGTTGTTTTCTACTGCCAAATGCATGATTGCTAGAATTATCTTGAAGAGACACTAACGATACAAAATGTTTCATAAATGCGAGACAGAAGTTTAACAAGTTACATTATTAGTTGTCAATAAATAGTTCTGAAGAGAAATAAAATGTTCCATTCGACTGACAAATGCATGACTGCCAAAAATTTACGTCATGTATATCTAATGGGATTCATAACCGTTTTTCTTACAGCAAAAAACCAAAGCGTATGTTTATCATTCATTATATAGCTGTGAAGAGAAATAACATGTTTCTTTCTACTGACAAATGCATGATTGGCTGATATTGGTCTCAAGAAGCACGAGCCGTACAAAGTGTTTAACAAATGCAAAAGTGTCATCATGAAGATCTCAAAGAATATATCTGTCTGTCATTAAGTACAAGATAAATAAAATGTGACTTCATACGGACCAATGCATTATTGCCAGAAATTTCTCAACAAGAGGGACTTAACATTCAAATGGTTTTATAAATTCATACCTTTCAATAAAACTTTGTGAAGAGTGCATTTTTATCTGTCGTAAGATAGGTATGAAGTGAATTAGCTGTTCCTTTCTGTCGACCAATGCATGAATGCAATTAATTGGCGTGAAATGCTCGAACTGTCGAGAGAGTTTCATAAATGCATCAGTCTCAACAAATCATTCTCAAGAGCAGATGTTTAGCTGACATGAAACAGTTATGAAAAGAAATAAAGGATTCCAATCAAATGACAAATGCTTGATTGACACAAAATGGCGTCAAGAGACACAATTGATAGAATGGGTTTATAAAGCATTGGCGTGAAGAAAACGTTCTCAAAGGTGCATTTTAGATGTCAATAAGTAGTTCTAAAGAGAAATAAATTGTTCCTTTGTCCTATTGTTACGTGTAGGCTCGTACAATAATAACAAGAGAAAAGAGTGAAGACAACAAGCTTTGAATATCTTAACAAAATAATTTATTTCACAAGAAACCAATGTAAAAATTGGAAAATAGGAATTACGGTTTGTGAATATAGTCCAAAATGTAATCCTATGAATGAAAAATACAATTCCTATCACTATATAGTTCTATTAGAATCCAGGTTCGAATCTCGACGACGTACCAAAATGGAAGGCGACGATGTCAGATGTGGTCCTTGTACAAAATAACAATTGCTCAATTGAATCACAGTTTATGTTTCCGAAAAATTCCAGAATAAATTTCCACTGAATTTCTTTCTCCCAAAATGTATAAAACAGTACACTAGTTTGGTTTTATAGAGAATAAATTATTTAAATTCCAAACACACACGAATTTCAAAAACAATCTGGTAACCTATCCGGCCTTCTAGGTATCAGGAATACAACTGACTGACGAACGCTCAGAAAGGGTTATATATTCACCCGAATTATCATCCCGTTTTCGCGAGACAGACTAGGTGATGTAATAACATTTGAAATACGTAATAAGATATTTGCCAATTTGCACTTAGCTCAATCTAAGAACTAGACTATCACTCTAAAATAAATTTTAAAATAGCACATTGTTTATCCAGATTAACACGTGGGCCGAAAATTACCTTGAAAACAGACAATCGTATTCGCGTAGCGATTACACTACCGCGGACCAAGGTAAACTAAAAATATTACTAATGTAATACGTTTTACGTCTTAGATAAACAGAATTACTGAAAAAGAATTTTGAATCCCTACAATAATCATTACAATAAATTGTAATGAAACAAAAATAAAATAAAAAAGGATTTTAAAACTAACACACAAGCAATTTAATTACATATACGGAACACTATCTACAGACAAATGTATGGTTGCCAGAATTTGGCATGAACAGGAACCATAGAAAGTGTTTCATAGATGCAATGGCGTGAAAAATGTGTTCATAAAACTAATTTTGTAACTGCCGTTAAGTAGCATTTATGAGAAATAAATGGTTCTTTTCTACAGACAAATGTACAGTTGCCAGAAATTGGCTTGAAGATCCTTGAAGATCCTAGAAGAATCTAAGGAGCTTCATAAATGCATAAGTGTCAACAAAACGTTTTAGAAAGTGCATTTTGAACTGTCATTAATTAAGTTTGAAGATATATAAAGGATTTCCATCTACTGACAAATGCATTATTGCCAGAAATTAGCGTCAAGAGACACAAAGCATCAAATGAGTTTTATAAATACATAAGTGTCAAGAAAACGTTATTGAATATTCACTTATAACTTTCATTATATAGCCATGAAGAGAATAACGGGTACATTTCAACTGACAAATGCATAACTGCCGGAAATTGACGTAAAGAACCTCGAAACGTCCACTGAATTTCATAAATTCATAAGTTTCTACAAATCATTCTGAAAAGTGAACGTTTATCTCACTATAAGAATTAATGAAGAGATATAAAAGGGTTTATATAGACTGACATATACATGATTGCCAGAATTGTCGTCAGGAGACAAGAATGATAGAATGTGTTCTATAAATGCATAAGCGTCAACAAAACCTTCCCAAAAGTGTATTTTATTTGTCAATAAATACTTGTAAAGAGACATAACATGTTCCAGTCTAACGATAAATGCGTGACTGCCATAAATTGGAGTCAGGATACACAAATATGTCAAAGTGTTTTTGATAAATACAAAAGCGTCAATATAATTAGAGCAACAGTTTATTTCCAATTGTCATTAAGTTGATCTGAAGAGAAATAAAATATTACTTTATAATGCAGATTGCCAGAAATTGGCTTCAAGAGGCACGGTTCATCCAATGGGTTTCATAAATTGGTAAGTAGCAGTGAGGAGAAATGGTTCCTTTTACCGAGAAATGAATGATTGCCAGAAATTGGCGTCAGGAGCACGAACCTTTCAAAGAGTTTCACAAATGCAAAACCGTCAAGAAGAAGTTCTCAAACGTTCATTTTTACATGTCATTAAGTAGATGTAAAGACAAATAAACTGTTGCTTTCTTCCGTGAATGAACAATTGGGCAAATTGACGTCTAGAGACAGGGTCCATGCAATGAACTTTATAATAGCATACGTCTCAACAAAATGTTCTCAAACGTTGACGTTGATCTCATATGATGTAATTGTGAAGATAAATAAAGGCTTCCAATCCTCTGAAAACACAGAATTGCCAGAAATTGGTATCAAGGAACACGAATGATACAAGGTGTTTTCTCAATGCAGAAGAGTAAAAAAATCGTTCTCAAATGTACATTTTATCTTTCAATAATTTGTTGTGAAGAGAAACAAAATTCTACTAACAAATGCATGATTGTCGGAAATTGGCAAGAGAGACACAAACCATTCGAATTGTTTGATAAATGCAAAAGCGTCAGCAAGAAAAATGCAAACGTCCATTTGTAATTAGATGTGAATAGAAATAAAATGCTACTTTATCTGGACAAATGCACGATTGCCAGAAATTGGCGTCAAGAAACACTGCCCATCTAATGGGTTTCAGAAATTCAGAAGTTTCTAGAAAAGGTTCTCAAAAGTTCCTATTTATCTGCCATTCAGTAGCAGGGAAGAGAAATATAGGGTTCCTTTCTACTGACAACTGCATGATTATCATAAATTGACGTCAAGAGACACGAACCATGCAAAGTGTTTCATAAATGGAAAAGCGTGAACTAGAAGTTCTCAGTATTGCATGTTTAGGTCCATTAAGTGCTATTGAAAGGTAATAATTGGTTCCGCTCTAACCAAAAAGTACAAATGCCGAAAGTATCTTCACGAGACTCGAAGCAGCCAATGAGTTTCGTAAATGCATAAATGTCAAAAACACGTTTTAAAAATGCTTGGTTTTGTGCATTTTTTTAATCACTGAGTAGCAAGAGTATTTTCTATTGACAAATGCATGATTGCCAGAAACTGGCGTCAAGAGTCAGAAACTTAGGAAAGTGTTTCATAAATGCAAATGAGTCATGAAGAAGTTCTCAAAAGTACATTTTCGTGTGTCATTAAATAGTAATGGATTGAAATAAATGCTCCCTTTTTTCTGACAAAAGTACGATTGCAAGAAATTGGTATCAAGAGACTCGAAACATCCAATGAGTTTCAAAAATCATAAGTGCCATCAAAACATTTTAAAAATTCAATGTTTAACTGTTATAAACTAGTTGTGAAGAGATATAACGGGTTCCTTTCTTCTAACAAATGAATGATTAGGACAAATTGAGGAGACTCGAACAGTCCAATGAGTTTCATAAATGCAAAAGTCTCCAGAAAGCGTTCTCAAACGTGGATGTTTATCTGACATAAATTGTTGTCAAGAGACGAACGTGTTTTATAAGTCTTAAGCGTCAAGACAACGTTGTGAAAAGTACATTTTATCTGTAAGTAAATAGTTTTGAAGAGAAATAAATTCTTTCTTTCTTCTGACACGAATTTCATAAATCCAAAAGCGTCAGAAAGATGATCTCAAAAGACCGTTCCGGTGGCCTAGTGGTGGAACGTCCGCGTCGGATGCTGGAGGTCAGGTCGCGAGTTCAAACACAGGCCGAGTCATAAAAATGGCTTTCAACAATGGCACTAACAGCTGCCTCGCTTGGCACTCAGCATTAAGAGGTTTGGGTTAGGAATTGTTGGCCTAGTGTCAGGATACTGTGACTGGGTAGGAGATCATGCTATGTGTCTGCGGCATAAGGCCCCAGTGCAAAATATCACCCTAAACTGTCACACTGCAGACATAGTAGCGATATCACTGAAAAATTGTTAAAGCCACATTACAAATCTAAATCACACAAATCACTCAAACGTGCATTTTAACCGTCATTAAGTAGATGTGAAGAGAAATAAAATCTTACTTTATATGGACAAATGCATGATTACCACAAATTGGATTTAAGAGACTCGAAACATTAAATTAGTTTTACAAATGCATTAGTGTCAACGGAATGGTTTCCAACAGGCATGTTTAACTGTCATTAAGTAGTTGCGAGGGGATACAAAGGGTTCCTCGTATACTGAGAAATGCATGATTGCCAGAAATTGGCGATAAGAGACTCGAATCATCGAATGAGTACCATCAATGCATATGTGTCCTCAAAAAGTTATCAAATGTTCATGTGTAACTGTCATTAAGCAGCTGCGAAGAGATATAATTCGTTCCTTAATAGTGACAAACGCATGATAGTCAGAATCTGACGTCTTGAAACTCGTACCTATAAATGAGTTTCATACATGCATAAGTTTCCACAAAACTTTCTCAAACGTGGATGTTGATATGATATTAACTAGTTATAAAGAGAAATAAAGGGCTCCTCTCTACCGACCAATGGACGATTGACACAACTTTTTGTTAAGAAAAACGAATGATACAAGGTGTTTTATAAATCCATAATCTCAACAAGACGTTCACAAAAGTAGATTCCAGCTAACCATCAATAGTGGTGAAGAGTAAAAGGAGCAAATACATGATTGGCAGATATTGGACTCAGGAGACGATAAACACATAGTTTAGTAACTGCAAAAACGTCATCTAGAAGATCTACAAAGTGAATATTTAACGGTCATTAAACAGACGTGAAGAGACAAAGCTGTTATTTTTTTACGGACAAATGCATGATTAGTAGAAATTGGCGTCGAGGCAAGGCCCATCCAATGGTTTTTATGAATCAATACTTTTCGATAAAACGATCTCAAAAGTGTATGTTTATAGGCTATTATGTAGTAGTGAAGTGATGTGAAGTTTTCCTTTTGTACTGACAAATGCATGACTGCCAGAAAATTGCGTTAACAGACACAAAAGAAACAAAATGTTTCAGAAATGCAAACGCGTGAACTAGCGTTCCCAAAAGTGCATGTTTTGGTGTCATTTAGTGGTAGTGAAAGGAAATAAATGTGTCTTCTCTACTGACAAATGTACGATTGCCCGAAATATCTTCACACGACTCGAACCATCCAATGAGATTCATAAATGCGTAACTGTTCACAAAAGTGAATGTTTAACTATCATTAGGTAGTTGTGGAGGGCAATAACGTGTTCCTCTCTACTGACAAATGCATGCTTGTCAGACATTCGCCTCAAGAGTCACAGTCTATTCATGTTTTTCATAAGTTCGTAAGTTTCAAGAAAACATTCTCAAAAGTGAATTTGTATATGTCACTAAATAGCAGCAAAAAGATCAAAATAGTTCCTTTCTATTGACAAATATATGAGTGCCAGAAATTGGCATCAAGAGACAGTAACCTTACAAAGTGTTCCAAAACGCACAAGCGTCAACAATATGTTCTCCAAAGTACATTTTTACTGTTATTAAGATGCCCTGACGGGAAAAAAATTGTTCCATTCTACTGACTAATGTACGATTACCCGAAATTGGCTTCAAAACACCCGCACCTTCCAATGTTTTTCATAAATGCAGAAGTGACAACAAAACGTTTTAAAAAGTGCATATGTAACTGTCATTAATTTGTGAAAAGATATAGATGGTCCCTTTCTATTGAAAAATGCATGATTGCCAGAAATTAGAGTCACGAGAAACGCGTGATACAAGGAATTTTACAAATGCATAGGGGACAACAAAACGATCTCAAAAGGGCACTTCAGCTGTCAATATATACTGGTGAAGAGAAACAACGTATTCCTTTCTACTGACTGTTGCATGATATGATTGCCAGAAATTGGAGGGCACAAACACGAACAATACAAAGTGTTTAATAAATGCAAAAGCATCAAAAGGGTGTCCGCAAAAGTACATTTAACTGTCCTTTCGTAGATATGAAGGGAATAAATGGTCCTATTATACTATCAAATGAACGACTCCAAGAAATTGGTTTAAAGAGACTGGAAAAATCCAATTATTTTCATCAATGCGAATGTGTCAACAAAACATTTTAAACACTGAATGTTTTACTGTCATTAAGTAGGTGTGAAGATTTATAAAGCGTTCATCTCTACTGAAAAATGCATGATTGCTAGAAATTTGCGACAAGAGTCAAGAATGATACAAGGTGTTTTATGTAAGCATAAGGTTAACAAAACGTTCTCAAAAGTGCATTTTATCTGCCAATAAATAGTCTCGAAGAGAAATAATATGTTTCTCTCCACTGAGAAATGCGTGATTGCCAGAAAGTTGCATCAAGAGACATGCGAAATGTTGTATAAATGCAAAGAAGTTCTCAAAAGTACATTTGTGTCTGTCACTAAGTAATGTGCAGGGAAATAAATGCTTCCTTTCTACTGTCAAATGTCCGACTGCCACAAATACTCTTCAAGAGATTCCAACCATCCAATGTGTTACACAAATGCATAGGTGTCAATTAAAGCTTCTACATTCTGCATGTTCAACTGTCATTTACGCCAAGAGACACGAAACATCTAATCGGTTGCATAAATCCATCAGTAGCAACCAAACGTTATCAAATATACATGCATAAGGTAGTTGTGAAGAGATATAATAGGTTCCTTAGTACCGAAAAAGCATGATTGCCACAAATTAGAGTCAAGAGACTCGAACCGTCCACTGTGTTTAATAAATGCATAAGTCATAACAAAACGTTATAAAAATGAGATAGTTATCTGACCTTTAAGTAGATGTGAAGAGAAATAAAGGGTTCCTATCTACTGACAAATGCTTGATTGCCACAAATTAGAGTAAAGACACAAGAATGATACATGGTGTTTTACAAGTGCATAAGCGTCATAAACGTCTTCAAAATGCATGATTGCCAGAAAATGTCGTCAAGAAACACTAACCATGCAAAGTGTTCCGTAAATGTAAAACGGTCAACAACAAGATCTTCAAAGTTCATTTTAAATTGTCATTAAGTAGACGTTAATAGAACTAAAATGTTACTTTATACAGACAAATGCACGATTGCCAGAAATTGTCATCAAGAGATATGGTCCATCCGATGGGTTCCACCAATTCATAAGTTTCAACAAAACGGTCTGAACAAGTGCTTGTTTATCTGTTATTATCCGATGAGATGCACAAACGAATAAGGGTCACTAAAACGATCTAAAATGTGGGGTTTAACTGTTATTAATTAGCAGAGAAGACATAAAGAGATCTTCTCTACTGACAAATTAATAATTTCTAGAAATTGGCCTCGAGAGACACGAACCATACAGAATGTTTCATAAATGCATAACTGTCAGCAAGAACTTATGAAAAGTGAATTGTAACTGCCACTAAGTAGTTGGGAATAGAAAATAGTTTTGCTGTCAACTGATAAATGCATGATTGCCAATAATTGCCGTCGAGAGATATGATCAATTCAAAAGTTTCATTAATTTGTAAGTTTAAACAAAACGTTTCGAGACTTGCATTTTGGCTGTCATTTAGTCGTGAAGAGACATGATCCATCCAATCAATGTCATAAATGCACAAGTGTGAACAAAACGGGCTCAAATGTTCTCTTGCAATTTCATTAAGTAGTTGGAAAGAGATATAAATGGTTCCTTTCAAATGTTAAATGGCTGGTTGCCCGATCTTGGGGTCAAGAGACACGAACTAGGCAATGAGTGTCTTAAATAAATATGTGTCAACCAATCTTTCTCAAACATTAATTTTGAAATGTCATTACGTACTTTTACAGAGATATAAAGGGTTTATTACTCATGTCAAATGCCTCATTGCCCGAAATTGGCATCAATGGACACGATCCTTCCAACGAGTTTCTCAGATTCATAAGTTTCAACAAAACGTTCTCAAAAGTGCACATTGAACTGTCATTAAGTTGTTGTAAAGCGAAACAAAGGGTTCCCATTTAATAACGAATGCACGTTTGCCAGAAATTGGCGTGAAGAGACACGAACGATCGAACGAGTGTCATAAATGCGTATTTGTCAAAAACACGTTCTCAAAAATGGATCTTTAACTGTTATTAAGATGTTTTGAAGAGACATCAATGGTTGATGTCTACTGAGAAATGCATGATTGTTAGGAAATGGCGTCAAGAGACACAAACCATGCATATAATTTGAAAATGCATCACTATTAAGAAAACGTTCTCGAGAAAGTATCTTTAACTCATATTGAGCAGTTGTGAAGAGATAAAAGTGATGCTTTTTACTAACAAATGCATGATTGCCAGAAACTGGCCTCTAGAGACAAGATCCATCCAATTTGCTTCTTAAATGCATAAGTGTCAACAAAATGTGAATGTGTGTCAACACAATGAGAATGTTTAACTGCCATTAAGTAGTTGTCAAGCGATGTAAAGTGCTCCTTTCTACTGACAATTATATAAATTGGAGTGAAGAGACACAGACCATCTAACGTAGGTTATAAATGCATAGCAGTCAATATAATCTTCTCGAAAGTTCATGTATAACTGTCATTGAGTAGTTTGTGATACGACTGAAAGGTTTTCCTTCGAGCTAGAACAATATGATTGCCAGAAATTGTCTTTAAAGAGTCACGAACCATCGAATATGTTTAATTAATGCATACTTGTGTACAAGAAGTTCTGGAAAGTCCATGTATAAGTGTTATTAAAAAGTTTTGAAGAGATATAAAGGGTCTCTTTCTACTGGTAAATGCATGATTGCCAGAAATTGACATGAAGAGACACGATCTACCCACTGTGTTTCTTGACTGCACCAGTGTCATAATGAAGATCTCAAAAGTGCATGTGGAACTGTGATTAAGTAGAATTGAATAGATACGAGTGTTTTCTTTATGGTAGCAAATGCATGATTGCTAGACTCGAACTACCCAATGTGTTTCATAAATGTATACGTGTCAAGAAAAAGTTATCAAAGGTGCAATTTTAACTATGATTAAGTAGTTGTGAAGAAATATAAAGTATTCCTTTATACAGGCAAATGCCTGTGTACCAGAAATTGGCATCAGGAGACACTGAAAATGCATTTTGTTTCATAAATGCTTAACTGTCAACACGAAGTTGTCAAAAGTGCTTTTTTATATGTCATGAACTTTATGTTGAGATATAAAGAACGATCTTTATGTCATTATTTTTTTGCCTACTAGTTGAGCAATATGTCCGCTAAAAGGCGGTTCATTTTGATGATCTGGAAACATTCCTATCCCAATTTAGAATTTATAGCTATAGTGGGTAGCTTACTAATGGATTTCAAGTTGTAGTTACGATTAAGTTAATCATAGTGGCGTCTGAACGTTTTACAGCAAGAATAGTAAGAAAGTACTTTCACCACAAACGTATATTTTAAATGAAGTTTGAAGCCAAGAAAATTAAAAATAAAGAATCCGGAAATAGGCCAGAGATATGGGAATCTAAACTAATTCATAATGGGACACAGAGCAATGTACCATCTATCTGTGGCGGATCAACATTTATGCACACTTAATTAATGAATTAGTTGCGCATGCCCAAATGGTATTGTAATAAAAGGTATTAAGCATTATTAAAACACAAATAGTGTGTGTGCAAGCGTGCTCATGAATCTTTAACTTATGACAGCCTGCACTGTTTACTGACAAATCGATGTACCTAAATTATGTCCTGGCGTCAGGTGTACATGATGTAAAGCTATCTTTGAAGGCAATTGAATCCTGATAATACCATGTGAATTTTTGAAACTACAAGACAGTGAACTTACGATTTGATTAGCACGAAATAATTTAGAATGATCAGAAAACTATAGAGAATGAGTAGACTATTCTTTTTTTATTAGCAGAAAAAAATATGAAAAAGATAATACCAGTTATTTCACAAGTAAATCCATATATCAAAGTATGTGGAAGCTAGTATAATTTCTTTTTCTTTGTAACGCGTCTTCAAAGCAAGACGTTTTGTAACTCTTTGATGTAAACTGAGGACTACGTCTGTGTAAAAGTATATAATACCGACGCCGTGCATGTGGAAAACCATCAATCATAAATTAGAAACAAAGCATTTATACTTTTCTTATTGTCATGCATCTCTATATTGTGTGCTTCATTTGTGTCCATTATTGTAGATTGTAAGAGTGATTGGCAAAGAACATATTGTATTCCTAGCTTTTGTACATGATAATAGATTGTACTTTTAGATGATCAGCATTTGTAAGTAAAACATTTATTTGGTTTTGTATCTGATGATCTTGATTTTTCACTTGAAAAGTAGATGCTGAAATGATTATTCAAGGATTAGTTACTTGAATGTAAGCAAAAGACCAGATCTTTGATTGCAACTTATACTATTTAGAAATAAACATTTTTAAGAATTCCAAGGTATATTAGTTTCTTTAAAAACGGTTTAAGTTGTAAATAAATTGTTCATTCCTTTTTGAATATTAGTCGAGTGGAATCACGTTTAGTTGTGTTTTATGTATAATTTGAGAGTAATTATTTAAATGATTCGTTGTAATTACTATAGAACTCATTTGACAGGATTGAAACTACTTTCTTATTACTATGAATTTAGTGATGGACAGTATGAATTACATCGTTGCAACGCATCAAGATTTATGGCACTTCCATCCATGGAAGGCTATTGATGCGTGAACACATTGGGTAGTGGATTTGATTCGGAACGCTTTATAGCATTGGACCTGTGATATAACTATTGTGATTATTGCCTATTTTATTCACACTGTAAATTCTTTTTGCGTTTTCGCTATGTGTTCCAGAGAAATAAAGTATTCATTGAATTGTACTCATTTTTTTTGCATGCGGAATCTCACGGGTTAGGAAGATCAAGATGTGACGCTGTTATACACACACACACACACAATCCTCTATAGAACTGTTTTTTGGCCAGGTCGACGATATATAACTTCTATGCAAAATGTTCACCTCCATGTCTCCATTTCCTGTAATATTTCAAGAAACAAAATCACAACAATAGTCACTTTTGTAAATGGTATTGGTATCTGAACAACAGCATAATGCATCATCGCAACAGTCAAGCTATAGTGCAATCTGATGAATTTTATTCAAGCTAACTGGTAGTTATGTGAGTTGCAAGCATGACTATATTAGATGGATTATGTTGACTTCTCGGAAAATTACTATTTTTTACAGATAAAGTAAAATCTATTAACCTAATTATATGGGACAAATGATATCCAGTTCGAAAGATAAAACAACAAAGCATGGGTCTCCGGATAATGGATGTGTTTTCTTTATGTTTATGTTCTTTATGTT